>JBBBVU010000017.1:23172811-23204620 GCA_037177055.1 Atherinosoma microstoma
TCTGCTTCACGGGCAGACATTTCTGCCCGTGATTCAGCCGCGATACGCCCGCAAAACGCAGTGTGACCGGGCCTTAAGAAGAGATGAAAAACAACAACGGAAAAAAAAAACGCTGTAAAACCTTGGAAAATAAAACAGGTGGGGGGCCAACAGAAGAGGTTTCTCTGACCAATATTAAGCAGCAGGTGCAGCGCTCTTTCTGCGAGGAGCAGATAATACCAGGTATGACACGCATGCCCGGTTGTGGAACAAGGTTCAGTATATGCACAAACTGAAACATGTTCTGTTAATGACATCATAGTTGTTATAGACATAATAAATATAAACACGTGTCCTTTTGACAACATTTGTCTAAACAACAGTTGTGATTTTAATATTCACATAAATTATCCGTTTATATGTGAATATTCTGTTCCAGCCATGAGAAAACGTCCTGAATCGGACTGATTTTCCTCTACAATCCTGCAGCATTTGAATGCTTCTCATCAAGCTGCAGCTGCTTGTGTGCATATATGAGCCAGTTTACGCCTGCCTTTTAGAAGTGCTAAATATAGGCGCAAAAACAGCCAGCGCAATCAGTTCCACGTTTAGTAAATCATATTGCACTGCAAAGCTGATATTTTTGCATCCACTCCTCGCAGTATTTTGCGCTTGTGGCAGAAACACCCAGATTGCATATTCATTCAAGGCAAAAGCGCAAAACGCATTGCAGCGCTATGCATTTTGTAATCGTTCTGCGGGCGCATTCACCCTTTGCGACGGGTTTGATAAATCAGCTGCAGCATGTTTTTGCGCCCGTTATCAACTTTGTGCCTGTTTTAAGAGGCGCAAACCTTTGATAAATCAGGGCCATAGTGAGTAATGTCAGATGATGATGATGATGATGATGATGCATGTTTTTTTCTGTTATGCATGTTAAAGAAACTATTTGAACTAATATCACTTTTCTCCCTTTGAGTAACTGTTCATAATTTGCAAATTACATTTTTTATATTTAATAAACATCTCACCTCAGCATTAAAACTTAGTTCTGTAACATTTTTTCTCTGACCATTGCCCTCAATGCTGCACAACCAGTCTGCATGCATGTCAATACAAACCCTTGCCTGCTCTTAATTGAGACATATCTGTATCGAGCAGCCAAATCTACAAGTCACTCATTGAATATGAAAAATGAAATATGGGGAGGAGAGGAGAGGGGGGGAGAGAGATCAATGATATGGATCTGCATGTGCAGACTGAGCCTCCAGCCTGTGTGTGTGTGTGTATGCATGCGTGTTTGCGTGTGTGTGTTGCTGGTGCTGCAGCGTTATTGGACATCTGAATGAGTAATGACGTCGTCCCAGACAGGGCAATTACCACCAGTGCTCGTTTATTAAAGAGCAGATTGAGAGATGGAGGAAGGAGGATGGTGGCTCTGGTGCTGAGGGAATAGAGGATGAATGGGTGGAGGAAATGACTGAGGGAACAAATGCAGGAAATGTAATATTTATTTCATATAATTCATTTAAAATACTTCATCAAATGTGTATTTAACCTCTTTATGCACAAATAAATAATGCATTTTTAAGGTCCAATGTTTTGATGATGCTGATTTTTGAGGAGGTGCTGTTGAGGAACTGTTTAATGCCCCCTAATACCGCTTATTGATTCTCAGTTTAGATTGATTAATGTTATTAGTTAACAGCTATCCATCACCGCCTGTCTTGTTGTAACTATCAGATCGGCACAGAAGCTAATAGTTCTAGCAGGAATAATTATCAAATTCAGCAGAAGCAAAACTAACCATCATCAACACACTGAAGGGTTTGTCATGCTACAGAAAACTGTATCATTCAGATTCCCCATGAAAAAAATCTTGGAAGGCTTGTTCATTACCTGTTCTCACACACTGGAAAAACAACAATTTATCATTTTAACATTTTTTCTGAGTTAGGTAAGCTAATTGTTTTACAACAAGCTGAGCTAAAGTTTACAGATCTATTGTGCGATTAATTAAAATTCTTTGGATAACGATTTGTGCCTCCTCAAATGCAGCTAAGGGGTACACCATAACCATGACGATGACTGTTAAAATGGTTGTTCAAGTCTTGATAACAGTGTCATCTCACCATGAAAATACTGTGAACAAGTTAGTAGCTAGTGCCAAATAAAAGTTCACACAAACACAGCTACAATAGTGTATATTTGAGTGTTTGTGTGATGGATGTTGTTTGAACACTGATTGCTTGAAAGTTAGTTCAAGCGGGCTGAAAACAGAAAGTGGAGACAACAAACTATTTTCATAATAAGGAGAATGGAGTACCAAAAACAAACAAGGAAAAAGTTTTCAGAATTTAACACTTAGTTCTGTCTTTTCAAAAACTGCTTATTTTCAATAAAAAATAGCTTTGCTATGGTAACTGAGTTGAACTGAAAGAATTTATTTGACTTTACAGTTTAGGAGAATCTTTGGTTCTTTTTCCTACCAACTGACATAGTTGCTTCAAGATTTATTTTTCTAAACTTCAACAGGCATTAACCATATGGTATCTAAGAAAACCCCATAATCAATCCTTCTTTGAAGTTGTATTCGAACATCCTGCAAAACAGTGTATGTTTCCCTTCGCAATGATTGGTTGAAGTGCTGTGATGTCAGACTGTTTCCAGATTTCACTCTTTAGTTCAGGAATTTTTGACCTTTTGGTAAAATCTTTGTCTCAAACTTCAGCTGGTTCCATAACTCTGGATAGCAAACTACAGAAAAAAAATATTCTCCCACTCCCACACACTCTTTCCCTGCCCTTTTCCTCTCCATTTTGCCTTCTCCTTCCCACTTCTCACCTCCTCTCTTTTCTCACCCTGTCTGTCTGCATGTCTGAAATGCTAAGAAAATATTGTGGCTATGTTGGCTATGCTGAGAATCAGTCAGCAGCTGCTTGGTGATCAATGGGAAAGAAAACAAATTCTGGCCAAAGGAATTTGGGTTTTGAACTTTCCCCGTTCTGTTCATAACTCAGAAACCATGCCAGGAAGGAAAACCGTTTGAAAAATGATAGACAATATCGATGGTTGTGTGTGTGTGTGTGTGTGTGTATACATCCATCTACCAGTACATGTAGATAGAAATGTGTCCATTTATAGAGGGTGCATGTACGTTTGTTTTTCAGAGAAAAAGCAAGGGAATACTGAAGAGGACCACATTTTGTCTATTTGAACATCCTGCTTCAAAATAATCCCTCCAGCCCTCAACCCCCATCACATGAGTAATTGTACAGTAGTAAAACCCCTCTGTTATGTATACACACATTCATACTTTGGCAAGACGTGCTTGACTCATGACTCAACCCCAGACGCTCGCCAATGTCACTGTGTTGGTCTAGTGGTGCCACAGCACTCGGAGTGTCCTCGCTCTGTCCCTGCCGTGTCACGAACACAGATAGAGGGTATATTGTTCCTCAAGCTTGGGAAAGACCAGAGTTCAAGGACATTAATAGCTGGGATGTGTAATTTCCCTCCCCCTCCCTCCTGCTCTACATCCTACTCATTAGCTTTTGGGAAATTTGGATTTAGGAAATAGGAATTTTTTCCTGGGAAAGTACCATTGAGAAAAACTTGAGTTTGGTCCTGGAAAACTATTTCTAAGTGGTGAATGATTGAAATGCCAAAGTTTGATTTTCTTCGACTTCACCGTTTGAAAATCCAAACGTGGTGGTGTCTGGGAGACAGACACCACCTTAAGACATGGGAAGAAAAAAAAACACTTTACATGATAAATTTAAGGACCTTATTTTGCATTATTCAGTTTGAATACATTTACAGTAATATAATTGCAGTTGAGGCGAGGATGGCTTTGAGGAATATTACTCATTAATTTAACCCTTTGAGCTCTGAGCCTATTTTTTAGGTCTCTGATGGAAACTACACAACCATCAGGTTTATTTGAATAGTTCAGTTACAATAAAGGGAACACTTGTTAGATATGCTAAGTTGTGTGAATATTAGTGTACTTTCAGGATGAATATGAAGATCCCTTTGGAATGATCTCTAAACCTTTATCAAATCACAGTACAATATGTGAACATTATCTCTGCAAAGGCTAAGTCTGATAAAGTGAGGCAAAACAAAATTAGAGACACACTGGTGCAGAAAGTTCAGGCAATGTCTCCAAAATGGCCATTTCAACATCCCTCAGGTTTTAAAAGGTTAAGTTTTTTGTCAATTTAAGTTCCAAATACATCTCAGTTATCTTTTTGTGTAACTGAACATTCCCCAAATAATCTCACTTGGTTTCTGTGTTCATATGATTGCAAGTATATTTCAATTGATATAAAATTCTGTCATAAACAACATAGATATTCTACCCTAAGAGGAGCAGAGATACTAACTTTGAATATAAATGACCTATCTGCCCTCAAGTAAATACGCACTTCATCTCTGATCATGTAACAAAGATGTTAACCCCCAGTAAGATCTTCCAGCATCACATCATACGTGCAACTGAGGAGCTTGAGATGATTAGCCCGACTTTGTCTCTTTTGCACTAATTATCAAGCCCTGCATCGCCTTCACTGTTGTCTAATTAGTATTAACATGATAAACGAACACCAATTAAATAAACCAAATCAGCGCTTCAGCAGTAACCATGAAAATATTCTCTTCTCTTATGTAGGTCAAAGAAGTAAGCACATTATTCTTTATTGTCACTAGTGCACAGATCTGTTAGATAATGACCTAAAAGCAGAAAAATCTGGTTTAGTTCTTTAATGTAAAAATGTGCTTGCCTGATATCAGCGAGTTTGTTGCATAACATCTCATGCTGGTTATTCATAGTGCCACAGTTCCATCCCTAAATTGTGCATATTTTGTATGATTTTATATTACTTCTTTGATAGATATGGCATGAAAGTACACACATGCTGACCCTCATTTTTTATAGAACAAATTATATGCAGATACAAACATGGCCAGAAATACATGCCCAAGAGCCCTGAACTCCCAGATGGAAAGGCATATACTGGAGGCCATTGTTTCATTAGAGGTGTCACAGATATGAATAAGAAATCAGCATCCTCCTTCACCTCAGTCTTCAGGCTTTCACCACCCTCTTCGTCTTTTATTTTTATGTAAAACACATTGTGAAAGGTCAGACAAGAGACGCAGCGGAGAATAAAACGAGAGCATGAGAGAGTCGGGTGTGAAAGTGCACGTGTGCACGCATGTATGGATATATATTCGTGCATGTGTGCCTAAGATTATGAGTGTAATTCCTTGGGGTGTGTGCGCACGAGCGCGAGTTCATGTGTGTTTTCAGCGGGGGTGAAAGTCTGTCTCCTATGCACGCTGTGCTCATTGAGAAGTGGTGTCTTGTGCCTGGGGGGGCTGCCGGCGAGAGGGCATGCGGGCGGGCAGGCGCCAAAGAAAGAGGTCACATCCATATTCATCGCATTGGACATGCACATGTAAACCACTTTTAATATGCCGTGACAGGGGAAAGTTGTGTTGAGGCGGAAGGAGACAGAAAGAGAGCGTGAGGGAAAGACAAAGATAGCGACAAACATAGAAGGAATATTTGTGAGAAATGTCCACATGTGCATCTTCATCATGGTCTGAGTGGCCTGAATCTCAATGACCTGCAAAATCCAATGACAAGACATGGTCAGCTGAATATCATTATTACCGCTGAAGGAAGAGATAAGCAGTGCATTCCAAATGAATTTGACTTGATTAACAAAATATATCCTTACATATTCACTGCAGTTTAATGCATTGGGGTCAAAGCCAAATGACTGACAACTGTTTCTACAGAAAATAATATTATATTTGCCTAGTGATTGTAAAAGGCAGTGACCCCCTCTTAGCTTTTACTCATATATTAGCTTACGTATGGTATGAAACATGCAACAATAAACAGTAAATTAAAGCACATTCAAACAGACTAGTGTTGTTCTGAAAGCTGCCAGAAAAAGGCAAACTTACATATTCAGTATGCTTTCTAATGGCCAAAACATTGTGTTCTATTTCATTCTTTTTTGACACATACACATACAGTGATTGCTGAATATTCCTTCGCTGCACACATTCACAGACAATTCAAACAAACTGATGTACATAGAAAGACTGGAAGGAAAAAAGAAAAAAGAAGGAATGTATGTTATTACAGGGCACTTTGAGGTCAGTGAGGGCATATCATCTTCACATCATAACGGGGGCCCAGGTTGCTAGTTATGACAATGTGGCATTATATGGCAGCTTTTGAAGTCAGCCAGTGACAGCCTCTCAGCGTAGCTGCCTGTCACCAGCCAGCTTTGAAGTTTGCAGCGATGAAATAGAACAAAAAGGGGAAAAAAGTAAAATCCAGTCATATTAGTGAGTCGTGGCAAAACAGCATTTTATAATATTTTTTACTCCAATCGCAACATGTTTAAATTGATTTTGTTTAAACATGCATGCCTGCTTTCAAAATACTTTTAAAATGCAAGTAGCATTTTTTTCGCAGAGCATGCAGAGGATGCAGGGAACACAAATTGGTTATTTATTTTTAACGCACACAGTTAGATTGAAAGTGAGCTTCCTGGTGAAATCAATGTCCTCTCTTTTTGGTGCTATCGGTTAACAAACCTCTGTGAGAGATGTTATGTTCAATAAAGAAAAAATTAGCTGCTCCCACTCGTGCAGCCAAGAGTGCAGCACCCTTATTGAAAATGAACTTGTGCAGTGCATAAATGGCAATCACAATGAAAGCCGATAAATACTAATGCAGGCATTTAATGTTGGACTGAATGAAGAGCCACATGCTAACAGGTGTTAGCGGGTTTTGATCGATATAAAAAGGAATTTGGATACTGAGAGAAAGTAGTATGGCAGCTGTGTGTGCAGTATATTGTCATTCAGGGATTGTATTGTTTGTATTCAGTGAGGGACAGAGACTGAGGGAATCTATTCAATGGCACTTTAGATAGAAGTGAGAGAATAGGACCTTTCTGTAGGACACTTAACCCACTGTCATGAAGCCCTGTGCTCATTCCTTACCTGTATGGGTCTACATTGGATTATCCCTGGGGTGGGAAGGGGTCATGTTGGGGGTCGGAGTCAAGAGATGGGATTTTCTAGTAACCTTACTCCCAACTTTTCAAACAACACCAGGGTCCCACGGGCATCTCCACCCTTTATACGCTTTAATTCCAACAAAGGTTTAATGGCGACAGGAGTTTCCCGAAGCGGACAAATTATGCTATCGGTTTCCTCACTCTTGTTGGGGACTGAAAACACTTGGCTTCTCTTAAACTAAAAAAGAGGCTCTCCATCTCGAAATGTGTTTAGAGTCAATTAAATCAAAGTTGACCGGAATTTCCATGCACATTTATTCTCTCATGAGCACCAAAATGATCTTTGATCTTCTGTAGTAAATGGAAGTGCACAACACGAGGCCACTGGCATTGTTTTTGGGGGGTGATGAAGGAAACAGACTCATGTTGTCCAACAGAGCATAGTAAAGTGAATCTTTCTGGGCTCTAACCTCTAGCTTGCCTTGAACAGTGGGGAATCCTCCTTAATCACTATAAGGAGGTCCTCTCAGCCCCACTCATATTTTAACCACCAGCCCCACTCCATGGGGCAGTGTGTAAGAGCCCGTCAGTGGCTGTAACCCAAGCGCCAAAATTGCTTTTTGACGATGTACCTAGTGTTGTTTTAAGGGCCCCGGTCTGTCCTGACCAGTCCCAACCTCAACAAAATATGATTTAATCATTTCTCTCACTTACTTTCCCCAGCATGGGAGCAAAGAGAAAGAAAGTGAGTGAAACTGAGAGGAGCTGGGGAGAGGAAGAGAGGAGCATTCCAAAGTGGTGAAGAAGGAGGGACATTGCAGTTATTTCCGCAGCAAAGAGGAGAAAACCTCTTACAAGGCAGTTCTTAATTGGATCTGGTCACCAAAGCTGAAGCCAGGCTACTGCTCTTAAGAGGTCCTGAGGGTTAAAATCTGAGCAGGCTTTTAATCAGGAGTCAGTGGATGTTATACAAACATGAGCCCATACTGATGTCATCCTGAAAAATCTGTCCCTTAAAACTCAGACCTCAGCTCAAGTTATTTTTGTTTCTGAGTTGGAGAGCATATCTTACACACTTTAAATAAAAAATTAGACTTCCTCCAGTAGTGCCACATAAGCATAAAATAAATAAAACATCTAAGTTTACTGTCAAACTAATTTATTAAAATGAATAAAGCTATCGAGATGCAAAAACAGAAGAGAGAAATTCTATAGTTACATCAAACATGTTGCAAATTTCATGAGTCGTGTCTCATCTCTGCTCATTTTGTTTCCATACCCTTCCTGCATCGGTGGTTGACACCCACTTGAGAGCTCTGAAGCACTGTGTACATAAAACCACAAGTGGTGTTACTGTTACCAGGGATCATCTTACCCTCTGCCATCAGTCATAAGCCTGACAGAAGCCCAGTGTTGGTTAATGTGTGGATGCAACAGCATCCACATCATTTTCATCACTGTCTCTGAATGTCTGACTTGATAAAGGATTCAAAATCATTATCCTAACATGATTGTTCTAAAATATAGCTCCATGTGATTTCTAGGTCTACCAGCCTTCTGACTTTTATCTAAATTAGAATGAAAATATACAACAAATGCAGCCTTTTTTGTTAGTTATATTGTTCTAGTCAGTTTTTTATTGTGTCTTTCAATGTTTACCATACTGGTTATTTGTTTTTTCATAATGAGTATTCATTCATTAGCAGTTTTTGAGGTTTGCATCTGATTAGAAAAGCTCCTCAGGATCTCATGGCTGTTTATACTTCCTGATTGCAATATTCCGAGTTAAAGGGGGGAAAGGAGACATTTGTTTTTCCATGAAATGTGCTCTCTGAAGCTGGCAGTCCTGTGGATGTTTGGTTTTGTAATATTGTGGTCACCCTTGATGGAAAAAGCTGTTTTAAATGTATATTTTGGTTTCAATTGTGGCAAATTCATATGCTTATTTCAAAATAAGCTCCCCCTGTGTTGGTCCCATCAATTTTCCTCATTTACCAGGGGGGTATTTAAGCCAAGTTAGATGTTTGCTGTTATTCTGTTTTGAACTAGTGATGGTAAACCCTTTTTCATAATGAAGCTTATTGACAAATTGAAAGAAATATTGGCAAATAACCTAAGCTATAGTGGAAAAAAAATCTGAATTGTTAGGCCTATTTCCCTCGTGATCTTTTTCCTGTTTTTTTAAAATCTGTATTTTAAAATCTCATTTAATAACATAATGAATTAATTTCATTACGTTATTAATTGCAGCATGAAAAAAGTAGCAAATAACTAGAGTTATAGTTTATATTTGGAATAAAAAGTTGAGGAACTGAATGCTGAAGTGGATGTTAACTGGTGAAATAGGTGAATGTAACAATGATATCTGTTTAAGTATTAGTAGTAAAATAATGGTTGTGTAGACAGCAGAGGTAGACTTGAATAAGCGGGTATAGAAAACGGAAGGATGGAAAAAAAACTTGGGGTTGCCAACCATACCACACATGAAGGCTCTAGACTGATACAAGCACAGGTAAAAGAAACCAAAAAATAAAAACCAGTGCTCATTACAACTGATAGCTAAACTCTTAGCCTCATTGGATAGGATTGACTCCATTTTAAAAACAATGAACTATTTTTCTTTTAAAGTCATGCTTCTCAGAAATGTTGGTCACCACAGCCTGCAGTGTAGGCAAATGTTGTCACTTCATCCTATATTTATTCTAAAAAACCTACATGAACATGCTAGCTTTGATGTTAAAATGGAAACAATAAAGTCCATCAAGTCTATCAGGCCAATATGTGTAATCTGTAAATGTCAGCCATTCAAATTTCCTAAGGAGCTTGGAAACCAACCTTCCAGTTTATTGCCTTAAAGGACAAAAAACAATCATAGTGCAAACAGAAAAAACAGAATGCAGCTGATCTCACTACTGTTGACAGAGTTCATACCATCTATGGTCAAATTAAGTTTTAAAGAGTGTGGTGTATGAAACAGACATCTACCAGACAGACGTATGGATGTTTAAGAAATACAGAAAAAAAACAATGAATATACAGTATGACCCAGATTCCTTCACTCCACCCACATCCCCAGATATTTTTACCTGCTGTGTATAAACACAAGTATATCACTGCAGCTTCATAACAAGCCGTCTCTTTGTCACAACTGATGCCAGCTAAAGTTCATCATCTTACCGCTGATATCCAAGTCATCTGTTTTCCCCTCATTACATCAAACTGACATTTGAGTCAGTCTCCTGGTCAGGGAACGTATGAAACGATAGCCAAGACGGTAAACCTTTGCCAAGGCTGAGAAAAAATACATCCTGAGTCCAAAACCTGATATGTGTCAAGATCAAAAGTAAATAACTTTTAAATTGGGCCACACCACCCCTCTGATCAAACTTACATGTAATTCTTTCCACAAATTATGTATCATATAACGAATAATAGAAATAATCAAAGAAAGTGAAATTTACATTGACTTCTCTCCAGAAGTAAAGACAACAATCTCGACCTATTCAGGCGTAAGTTCTGCAGCTTTATATGCTCTACCCTTTAAGAAATAATGTGTAGCATCCCTTCAGCTGCTCTGTATATAACTGAGATTAATGAACAGAGGTAAAGGTCAATATATAATAAACTGAACTGTCTTTACATTAGGTTTGCCTGACATTATCAAAATGAGATAAATTTATTTTTCATTGATCTCAGACTATAGGTCACAGTAGGATAGTTTGCCTTCACAGACTGTTCTGTCTGAGGCAAACTCCTACCACTTAGTCATTCACATCATCAGTCGTTCAGGGACTGAGACTTGATATTGCCCATGTTCACTTGTAGGAATCTCATTTGGATGGAGAGTACCACTCTCACTCTTGCCACACTGATTAGACATGTGTCCTAAGCACTTTTTGTGGGTCAACACAAGAAAAAAAAGATCTCTGATACCAGTGTCCTCTCAGTGCACCCTTGTTCTTTCACACACTGCACGGCTCCTTCCTTCACCACTGTAGTGCCTAACCAACCTGTGATAATAATGACGAACATCATTTATGCAAATGTAATTAGGCCGAGAAACATGATAGTAGAGCACAGGGCGCCAATGGAAATTTATCACTGAACACTCAGGCTCTAAACATTCAATTAAAATATTGAATTTCACTGGATTTAATCTAAATGTAATAAATTAAGCAAGGGAAGGAGGGTTTGCAGTACAGCAGGCTGACATTTGGCTGCCAGTGTCACACTTAGAGATGGTCATCGATTCCACTTCTTTTACTCTAATTCTCCAAAGTGCAGACAGTTGGACGGAGGACCATGAGCGAAGGTGATGTCTGGTCCTTATCTGTGTCTGGGTCTGTGTTGCATCTGTGTGTAGAGAGGTGAGTTTGGGCTATCTTTCCAAGGTTTTTTCATACTAGTTCATAGAGGCCAGTAAACAGGAAATGGGAAAAATAACACAGACACTAAAGCCGGAGGAAGGAGGTTGGATATCACAGAAGCATTTATCCGTGCCAGCATGGGTGAGCTTGAATAACAAATTGAGACACTTTTTTTTTAAGTCATTTGAAAATAAACTTCATGAGGAGCCAAAACATAGTGTTTGACACCAGGTTGGAAACTATAAAGCCAAATTCCCTTGTACTGAATAGAGAATAAATCAACATTGTTCTACAGATTTTTCCCCTGATATAGTATGTAGCAGTTTTTAATGAAGGCACACCTGCTGAAACAAGTCAGCCGAATTTTTCAGTGGTAGCATGTTTACTCTCAATATTCTGAGAGCTATAAGTTGACAGTACAGTATACTGTAGGCTGCAGGTTGTGTTGGAGCACTGTTTCTGACTTTCTCACATAATTTAACAAAAATGTATATTTTTGACTGAACTGCAGATGTCAGCCCCACATAGCGGCACTTAAAGGGAGCTGCCAGCTGTCACGTCTTTTCTTCCATCAGTTTCTGCCATCAGTGTGATGTCGCAGTCAGTAAATGTGTGTACACTAACGGTAAAGGGAGGCGTGGCCACTCTTGCAGCCCCGAGCATTAAACCTTCAGCACAAAATGTGTGTGTACACCAGGAGGTTGTGTTCATATCAATGCCGGTTGGAACTGGAAATGATTGATACCCATGAATACTGCAAAATCTTATGAGACATCAAGTGACTTCATAGTAGTCATGGCCATAAATCAGGCCAATTTCCCATTTCAATCAAAAAAGAGCTGTTAGGGAGTGGTTTTAAGTTTGTGACCAGTAAGCCAGAGTGACTTAAATAACGATATCTGTGGCAAAGTTTAAAACATCTTTTACACTTTTGATTAAACCTGCATGGATTTGTTTTTGGCTGGTTTTGTCTCTGGAGCAGTGCAGCAAAGTGTTAAAGGAACATGAACCTGAAAATTAATGTCAAATATTAGTTTTTCCAACATTCATGCTCTACGTTAAACACACATGTTCCGCATTCTTTACAAGTGTATTTGAATTTAATTTCAGAGTTTGCAGTTGCTTACCCGGATTCTACAAATGGAGTACCACTGGAAACTGTGGGGGCAGTGTAGTACAGAGTAGCTCATACAACCAGCGAAAGGAACAAAGAAGAAGAGGCTGCAATGTATTTAATGGCCACATGGTCAACGCTGTCTACTGTGCTGCCCCTTTTTATGGTTCTTTCTGAGAAAGTACAATTATCACTGTCTCTTCCACCATCACCATGTTTGCTATTGTCTAAAACTGACATTGGATCTCGGAAGTGGACTTTGAACTCTGCACTGCCCTCTAGTGGATGTATTGTCTGACACCCATGCCAACATAATGGACACGCGGGAGTATGAAAGCGATGACATTTGACAACATTTGAAACAGAAAGGCCTATTTTCGTAGGAAAAGTAAGAATAAATTTGGCTCTCAAGTCTGCCCTGGTGTTCATGACATGCATTGGTAAGTCTCTTACTTTGTTTTCAGAAGTTGACACGTCACATTAAGATCTCGTGACCCGTCTAAGGGAAGATAACAAGAAGTAGCTGAAACATGTAAAGGTAAAGGAATTATGTTACATCTGTCTTACCACAAGAAAATCCAAACATCATTGTTAAGTCAAGAGAAAGTATGAATTTTTGTAAAAATGTCTAAATTCAACCCTAAGATTCACAAGTTGTGCATTTATTCTATTTATACAGGTAGTTCCATTGCCTCATTTACAAGAGAGACCCATTTACCAAACCTAACATGCATGACTTTGGATGGTGGGAGGAAGCCAGAGAACCCACACATAACCGGGGAGGACCCCTCCCTGGCTGAGGCTTGAACCAGCAACCTTCATGCTGTGAGGCTGTGGTGCCAACCACCGCACCACCATGCAGACCTGATACTGACACTGGTACAGCAGCAGGGCCATTTGCCAAATGAGATGGTTTCTTTTAAGGCAAGGCAAGTTTTTTCCTTAACCTAGCTATGTGGTTTATAAGGCATGCATTTGTATATATAAGTTTAGGGGTCTAAATTTTAGATATGAACATAAAAATAGTCACATTTTCACCTATAAAAACGTTTACACTCGAGTTGTGAAACTGCTCTTTGACTGTATTCCCACTATATTTGCATATAGATGGAAAAAACACAAAAATAATGTATCCATGGATACAAGGCAACACATTAATGCAAGTTTTAGATGGTCGCTGGAAAAGTTTGACAAAGAACATACTTCAAGAGTTATACTTTGTCAAAGCACAACATAAAAGAGAATGTGTAATATTATAACATTTTGTTATTTTTATTATAAGTTTGGAGATTATAACATAGAATGTAACCCCTTAAGGTGTTTCTCAGGTGCAAAAAGTCTAACTCTAAAGTAATAAAGGACTGGAAATTTTAGTTGTTGAGAGTGTTTATGTTAGTTCTTACCCACAATTAGAGACATTCCAGAAAATCATATTAGGTGAAATAGGGGAAATAGTTAAAAGAATAGCCATCCATTAGTTTGTATTTCAACAAAACAAACTAATATCCGCCTCTCTTGGCAAAAAATATGCTCGTCATTTTCAGAGCTGATCCGCACTCAAGATCAAAGCTTAAATTCCTGTTTGTACAAACAAGCTGTGTCTGATCCAAAAGAAAATCTGCAATACTCTTGAGATCTTTTCTATCTTTTTGCTGTGACAGAAATTCAGGCTTCATGTTTACATACAGAAGACATTGCGGTCCGCCTGTCTCAGTTTCATGGTAATAAGCTGCAGTTGTCCCAATTCTTTTAATATCACATTAGAATTTCATCTCAAGGGGAAGATTCACAGCAAGTGTGTGAATTTTGTATGTTTAATGAATCGGGGGGAAGAGTGTCTTAATGGTTGCATTAATGCTCTGTTTTGTCCCCCGTCCCTTTCTACATATTGGGCATAACAGCAAACATGACCTGATTCTTGTTTCATTTCCATAATGCCCCTCTGGATTTTGGTGGTATTTTGTCACATTTTGTTCTGTATTGGAAAGCGAGAGGGCAAAACAAAGTCTGTCTGTGAATTAGTGTTCCAGAACCTAGGGAGACATCCTGAGTATGTCATTTCTGTGATATTTCTGGCCTCTATGTCTTTTTCCCTGATTCTTAAAATGATAATGTGGTTCATGCCAGCTCATACCTTGATCATATGGTCAGATACGCTAAAGTTAATGGATATGGAACTTAAAGCCTGTTTTGATATTGGGTCAGTATTAGCCTTAAAGTTCATTCCAGATGTGTCCTTTTGAGATCAGGACAACCAGGTTATTAGACACCAAAGTGTAAAAACATTTTCTTTATTGATTTGTCTTCATGGAATCAGTTTTAACGGGTTGAAACTAAAAGATCCATAAGCTGGAAGTGGAAGAGTTTCCTTTAATGGAACTTATAACTAACTTTGATACAAACATTAAAAAGTATCAGTATATTTGTGTCCAACAGTTACAGAAATTGTTAAACCATCACAAAATAATATCTATTGACTCGTGTCCTGGGAAACAATCTTTTTTATTTCATATACATTGGCATGAAAATAACAGCATTTGGAAGTACAGTCTCTGAATCTTGTAAAACTATGACAGGGTGACAAAGAGTAAATAAGGAAGCTGTTACAAACACATTTCTGCCAAGAGACACAAATTAATCTCCTGTCAGACCCAATAGTCCCTAAATGTATTCTTTTCATTGCTTCAAACTTTCATTTTCACATCCTTTTTGGTTAGTTTAAGGCATTTAAATCAGTAAAGTCTAGGAAAACATCCCAGCTAGCTTTAAATTAGACTGTGTGACATGGATTTCCTTTTTTTATGAGTCCTAAGTGAAAACAAAACCTCCTGTTAAAATACATTACTTTCTAAATGTACTTGTGTCCATCATCCTAAATACAATTATGTTAATGTATAAGGTATTATTCAGGAATATCCACAAACTTTCAGTATGAATAGATATGAAACTGTAATGCTAAAAATAACTGATAACAATTTTACTGTATGCTTACTGCATTCTTTAATGACACAAACTGGTGCTTTTCTAAATTCAATCCATTATTAACTTACAATCTGGTCTCTGCTGTGTCTTGGATCTAACCAGCGACACCAAACACCGGTCCCTACAGCCACAGATAGCTCGACATGATTTATTTATCCCTAATTAGCTGCTTTTCTTTCAAAATCATGAAATTACAGACCGGAATGAGACATAACTCATTCCTGTATCAGTGGCAGTGTTTAGTCTGGGACATCAAGTCGATCTACCTCTCTGTATTTGATAGTGCCATAATCCATTATTCACTAAAGATCAAGTTTTAAAGCAGGGATGGTGTGTAGCATTAGTGAGCCTGGGAAAACACATTTCTCAGAGATTTTTTTCCCTATTCTGTTTCCCATAGAGGCAGTCTGAGAGATTGTTTTACGTAGTTTGATGTCTTCATTGCAGGATTCTTTTAAAAGTTTTGGCACTCACCTTGGCAGAATGTAATTTCCCCTGTACAAAGGATGAAAACATCTGCAGAAGTGCCCTGTTTCTTTACCAGGATGTTGGATTAGATAGTCTTTTCATTGACATTGTGAAATAAGTTGCACAGGTAATGGTTTTATTGAGCTATTCCGTATTGATATTGGTATTTGGTATAATATTTTTTGGTCTAAGCCTTTCAGTAGCTGTCAGTGAATTGCTTTTAAAGTTGTATGGATAAATGGCGGAATCCTCCTGGCTCTTACACAGACAGAGAGATATACCAGAGGGAAAATTTCAACCGCAAAACCATAACAACCCAAAGATACTTTGAAGGAGTTATACTTGGCTGTGCCATTATGTTTTTATTTTTATGTCATTCTATTTTAAATACATTGTAATTAAACAGAATATGTGTACTGGTATATCATGTTTTTAATAGATAAATAAATAAAAAATGTAAAAAAAAGAAAGAAAAAAGTAATTCAACTGCCAAAGTCTAATACCATTACAGCTGTTTTCCAGGACCAGACTTTATGACTCACTATATAAATATTTTATCTGCACCATAAATATGCCTTTAGTCTGTGATGTTAGCTTTGGTCAAGTGCTTATTTTGGATCATCAAGAGACATACAGAGCCTGAATTGTTTTTGGCTCATCCATCTTTTACCTCTCTTTCTGTTCCTTTCTCCTCAGTCCATGAGATCGATGATGCAACTAATTTTCACTGGCAACTAAGCGAGGAAATGGCCATGAGCAAGATTGTGAAACAGCTTACTAATGCATGAAGATGTGTCCGTAGTGCGCGATGTTGCCAAATATGCAACACTTGGCCAGTATTTGATGTGTAGATGTGCAGACCTTTGACACATTCTAACATCTCTGATCTTGATGAACGATTTTTTAAATTCTAGATTCCCCAAAGTTTACTTTAGATGACTAACTTGTAGTGGTTTGATGGATGATTGTTAATTTTATTTTTTTGCAATTTTGGATCTATCTCTCTCTCCATGACTATGCTTAGACCTTGTGATGTTCAACTTGTTTGAAGTATCCCTTTTGAGCTGTTATAGCTACACATTCCCCTGAAACCGGATCTCTCACGATGGATGTCCAGATGGTTTATTTACCTGATGAGACTTTAATCAACTCCCTGATTTCCTCTGTTGTTACACACCCTACCTTGAAACATAGCCTGTGCATATCCTTTTATCTGACTGAGCCCACTGAGCTTGGCAGCCGGCAGGTGGCAGACAGGGTTGGCGGAGGATGTGTTATGTTTGTGTGTCTGTTTTTATAGACGTGTTTTTGAAGTTGCCTTTATAGAATCCTCATTTATACATGCACATACGTGTGTGTTTGTATATGTGAGTGTTAATGTGTGTGACAGGTGCCAACTCCTATGTCAGGAGTGAGGTCGCACCCTCCTTCCTCATTTTAGGTGTCTGCAGAGGTTTGTATCAACTCAGCAAAAGATAGGGAGAACACCTTTTACCCCTCCAAGCACCTCTGTACCCAAAAGCAAACAGACTCAACCCTCTGGATATATTTAGCCTTTGCACTAACAGCAGGCCTCAAGACAACTTGGGAAGATGGGGAGGGTCATGGACACTCCATGTTTTTCGTAATGCATGCAAATGAACTTGTTGTGCTTTTGGTGCTGGGATAGCTTCAATGACAACGAGGTCTAGATGCTGACAGGGTCCTATCAGAGAAGATATTTACAGAGTGCTACGTTAAGATGATGCACGTCAGCTGTTTAGAAGTAAACATGTTGCCACCTTAATTAATCCAGACCAACGGCATCTAAAGGTGAAATCACGCCTTTAGTGTGGTTTTTGGGGTGTTTCTGTGCAGTAAACCAGAGATGCACTTTGACTTAGTGTGAGGGGAAACACATCTTGTTAACTTGTTCTATAGAATGAACAGATGGAACTTTTATTCTTTGCGTTACAGACAGTTTCAGTAAAGTCAACAGCAAAAACACTTTCTCACCATTTCATTGAATTTCTTATACATGCTCAAACTGCTCTAAGGATACTTTCTGTGAACATAAAAAAATAAACATTTCAGTGTCTGCTTCTTCAGTCGTTCGACTTTTTCTTTTTCATGTCCCAATAAAGTGTTACAGTAATACATGGCTATGCTTTATTTATCTTCTTTGACTTGCTCTCCCATATCCCAGCTTTAACACCTTCTCTCTTTTCTTAACATAAACTCAGCAGCAGCTTCTCTGAACTCTACTGTGAGCCAAGTCCAAACAAAAAGCCTGATTTTGGCCGTGACGTTTAACATGTGTACAATAAATTACGTTCCCATGCAGACTCTGGCACATGATATCTACTAAAAGTTGTCATTTACATTGTAAACAATCAGAGACAGAAGTGTCTTTTTGAAGAATTCCCACTGAACTCCATGCACGTGTTGCTGCATCATTCGTAGCCTAATATGGACATACGGTGCAGGAGTTGCGAACTGTCAGCCGGCCATGTCCCGCTCAGGTATTCATGTCCTAGTTTACTCTAGATGCTGTTCACTTCATTATCCACTTACTACTCAGCACCACTGTCTGAAGATTGACTGTTACTATACTCCTGAGCATAGTGAAATTTAAACACAATGAAACAGATTAGAAACTCCTTTGCTGTGTTGACATCAGATCCCCTATCAGATTTACAGGAGAAGGTTATAAGGAGGAAACTTAAATTTTTTTTATTTAATAAGACTTATTGATTGCTAAACCCAAACTGTAAACTGAAACCTAAAAGGCAACTAGAATCAAGTTGCTTCTTAAATGTCAGGTTCCAAATAAGTCAAACACAGCAGCATGATTTTTATCAGTCATTTATTACCCTTTAAATAATATTTTGATTGAATTATGATCACTTGTGCCATCATGTGGATGTGGAAACACTGAGCTGTGCTGTGTGGAAATGCTGGAAACTTGGTTACAGTTTTCCCATAAATGACATCTTTAAACTGATTTACCTGTGATGTTCACTTGTGTCAGTTTGAACTGGTTGTTACAGCAGGTGGTGGTAACACTGGATGCTTTACTGGCAGTAAGACTGCTCTCTTTTTATCGCTTTTGGTTGCTTTGAACTCTTTTTCAAACTGTTTGTGTTGCTTGTGGTTTTCTTTATTTTGTTTTTTTCTCTCTCTCCTCAGAATTTGTTTATGACAGCTGCTTCTGCTTATTTTAAACCAATGGAAATATTGTCTATTTCTTGCGCCGCATGCCATGCAGCCCAGTTTATTCTCTTCAAACCAGTTAACAGAAACATGGCTGAGTCCCATTTCTATTTTGCAGCTTTTCAAATGAATGAATGAACTGATAATTCTCATGACAGTATTAGTTTAACTCTGTAGGGTAATTCACTTTAGGTTATTTTTGATATTTGTTTTGAGAATTTGTTTTGGTTATTTAGCTAGGTTTCTTTGTTTTTTGTTTAATTACAAGCCAGTTGTAAAGATAAAATCTATAAACAACTACTCAATTACAGTAACTTCAGTAAATGTAATTAGTTACTTTCCACTTCTGATTAAAAGTGAAAAGACGCTAATCATGCATTTTTTAAATAATCATGTACATCAAAGCAACCACAAATTTCTGTTTGGATGGACACCATTAATGTTTACTTCCTTCTATAAGTATCTTGGTTTTGTTTTTGCTGAAAATATTGACAGAGTCAGCAGGAAGGGCTTTAGGATCAGTGATGAATAAAACTAAAAGGTGTCCTGATTTTGACATTTTTCGAAGCCTTTTTATTCAACGGTTGGTCCTGGTAGTTTATGCTCCTGGAATATGGAGTTTTAGGGACTCCACAGAGTCTAGCCCTGAGGTGTTATCTTAGAGTACATAAATTCACTGCAAAGGGTGTTATAGATGGGGACGCAGGATGGGAATCCTGTCTTGTAAAGCAAAGATGTAAAATGGTTTGACTTGTTTGCTTGCCAAATGAAAAGCTGACTAAAGAGATCTTTAAACGGGTCCGAGCCTATAATTTTCCTTGGTCAAGAGTTGTTTCTGCTGGATTTTCTTCTTCTGATTTATATTACATCTTTAGCAACAATCTGCAGGGTGGGATAGATACCGTCAAACAAAAGTTACCTCATCTCAGCAAGAAACAATGGAAGGAACCCAAACTTAGAAGCTTTGTTCAGATTAAAGAAGATTATTGTACGGAACCATATTTAACATTAAACTTAGGGAGAGGTCAGAGGTCATTGTGTGCATAATTAAGATCTGGTATATTGCCCCTGGTGACTGAAGTGGGCAGGTATAAGGGTCTACATGAAGAGTAGTGTGTATGTGCTGTGTGATTTTAATGTTGTTGAAGATGAACTGGTTGTTTAATGAAGTGAGGAAATCCTTGTTTGACGAAGCTCAGGGGAAGAACCCTGATTTATTTTGGATGTCTGAGTACGATATGTTGAGTTGGTTCTTCAAGGAAGAAATTTTTGATTTAACCAGATTTATTGAAAAATCATGGACATTAAGACATTGCAAATTTGTACCCCACATACTTATACAACTTCTTTCTATTGTTTTGTTTATTTTGGAAGATTTGTTTGCATACATAAGATCTTTCCTATCTCTGCCATCTTCGGATTGTTTAAATATTCATGGTCAAGTGTCTTGTAAGCCCATGTGGGCTGGGCATGATAATGTGCATGACAGTTTAATAAACAAAATGAATGAATCAATCAAAACCTACACGGTGAATTACAGAGTGAACAGAAAGATGGGAACGAGACGTCTTTCTCGTGTTTGGCAAAAGGAGTTTGAATTTGTTTTAAATATTTAGATCTGGAACAAACTGTGCTTAATATTGATTATATAAATAAGACAGGTGTCTAAAATCAGTGTCAGCTCATTCTCCAGCCACCAAAATATATATATTTTTATGTTTTATAACTCTGGATTCTCTTCTGGGACTGCTGTCACCCTCAGACTTTATTTATTTACACTGTCTTTCTCTCACACATTCCTTCTCAGTGAACCAGGCCTTGGGCTGCCAGTGGAGGAAGAGAAGTGAAGCCATGGAGCCAAGGCCACCGTCAGCTCTCACTGGTAAGAAAAACCCTGTAAATTCTCCCGGGAACTGGGCCGGGATCAGACCTACACTGGCAAGGACCAGGGGGAGGTGAGATGGTAGATAAAGGAAATTCTGGGGAGGTTAGTTAAGTATAGAATAAATCAACATATGAAATCTGAGATATGTAAAGTTTGAATATGTAGTTTGAGTATTTGGCAGTGGATGGACAGAACGTTATATTTCACTTTTCTTTATTTTAAGTGTCTCTTATGTAAGAGACAGTAAATTAGCATTAAATCTGAGGTCAGATGTTTTCTTCTTTTCATACTTCTACTGTTTTTGGAGGCTTCTAACTTATCTCGTTTGTTTTTCCTCACTCTTTGCATCTTAATAGGTTTGTTTTCAAGTAAAACTTTGCACTGGTTTGCAGCTTTGTGTTGTTTCTGAAAAGGACCCTCTGGCCTTTTAGCAATTCTTGCATTAATCCATCATCCATGAGGCTTCTGTTGATGACAAACACATCATTTCCTCATGTGTGCACACATGTGTACAAACTCCATCACTTTTTCTTGGACTCATTCATCTAGTCAAAATGTTGTTTTGAGTAGTTGCAAATCTTCGCCAGCTGTATTTGGCAGTTTCTTTATGCAGAATGGATTGAATTTTTATGTCTTGACAAAATTTCTCCCACGTGCTTCCTTTGAGAAGTTAAAAAAAACGCAAAAAGCGAAACAAAAAAAACACAATATTGCCTCTTGAAAAGAAAATTGTGTTACCTTTTCCATATACAACTACTGTACACAGCCTGTGTGACATGATTCTATTAATAAAATGTCACACATTATTGGAAATCTTTCTCTACTCTCTCATTATTCTTGCTTGCTGCTCCTCAGCTCCCCTTTGACCATGTGTGCCTTTTACACGCGTGGAGGAAGGACGCGCTATCAGTTTTTCTAATTACTTATTGGTCATGATCAATTAGTAACATTTTAAGGCACTAAGGTAACCTTGTATAAATACACTAGTGGGGTTCAACAGCCATCATGGTTGACAGTTAAATTGGTCTGTCACTGCTGGGCGCTTCATTAATCTCAACTTGTCATTCTTGTTTATGCTGGTTATAATGACTGTGTGGATGTGAGTGTGTGTGTGTGTGTGTGTGTGTGAGGAGTCAGCCCCTGCATGTGTGCCGATCAGATTTGCGTTACAGGCGAAAGTCAAAGTTGTGTGTATATATGTGTCACATGCACATGTGTGTTTATTTGCGTGGGTTTATACATGCACATGTGCAGGAAGTGTATATTTTTTATGAGGGTGTAAGTGTGTTGTGTGGAAATCTTTTCAATCGCAACCGTCATGTTTGAAGCCAGTTGGCACCCTGAAGCGATTACCTCATGCGTCCTTGACTATTTTCTAAATTGCTCGGAGATGTTTAGAGCCTCTCCAAATGACTTTCATAATCATGTGGTAACGTGCCCATTTACACCATATGAGAAAATTCCCACTCACTTAAACCCACCTTTACATTGATTGAACTGGACAGAAAAAAGGTGTTGTATGTTGCGTTTAGTCGCAAGTCTGCAATCCACTCACCGGTTCCTCTCAGATTTTCATGAGTACATCAATATATCTTTAAGTTAAAGATGTAACAGTTTAATTTAGTTGCGATTGTTGATGATTCTCATTGCATTTTGGTTAACGGAGCCGTAATGAGATCGCTTACTGAGTGATCTAAGTGTTGAGAAATGAGAGGCACACACACTGCTGGGGGAAACAATGGCTCGAAAAGCGTACACACAAACACACTCTCTTGCTGCTGACCTTTCACCCTCTTCACTGTCTTCTGACCCTCCTGGTGTCAACCCGCCCCCCAACCCTTTGGCAAAAGGGTGGCACTGGTCACACAAACCCCCTCCCTCCCATCCACCTTCATTGTTTTTGGCTGGGTGTATGTGACCGAGGACGAACAAAGAAGCGTGTGGATGCTTGCAGACGCGGGCTCACCCTGGGTTGTATTTACATGCGAATGTCAGCACCTATTTTGTTACTTGTCTCTGTTTAAGGATTGCTTTCAGCAGTGAGATTATGAGTGTGCACAAATATAAATGTGTGCATTTGCATGTGTGTGAGCATCTCATGAGATGTGGCAAGTAAACCTTTTGGCCTCATTAATTATCACACAGAACAAGGTCTTTTTTCATTTATTTGTTTTGTTTATTTTAGATGTTGTTTATTATTGACAATCGAGAAACCCATTTTCCTGCACATTTCTTTCCCCTTTCTTTGTAGTCTGACTACAGGGTTCTTTGGTGCAAAAACAGTCCAAAACTTGAGAGATTTGTTTTGGTTCTTAGTAAAAAAAAAAAAAAAAAATCAAACAAAGAAACAAAACAAAAAAAAATATTATTATTCCAGCAACTGGGACACCAGTAAAACACTGTTAATAAAAAAAACATGAAACAATACAAAATGTAAAATTACAATAAAATTAAGAAATAATAACTGTTTATACTTTTACATGATATTTTTTGTTGTACATCAGCTTTTTAATGTTTAATTAAAGCATACGCATGTATAATGTTTCAGTTCATTGCAGTCCAGGGATTTCAACCTGGGTCTTCCATCCCCAAGGCAACCTCTTTGCCCTCTAGGCTAACACCACAAGTTTTAACAGTATTAAACTTGAATTTAGCTTTCAACTTTTTTTATAAAAATTATATTTTAGTTCATTTTTAAAAAATTTATAAATCTATTGTAACAATTGTTGTTATTTCCGTGAAATTTAATTTTATATCCTTATTATTTTTAAACGAAAATTTTAATCTATTTTCACATTACAGAGTTTTAATGTAATTCTGAATTATCCACGTACATTTCATACAAGATATACGATATAAATGAATGAATAGATAAATAAAAATGTATAAAGGTGTTGGAACTATTGATGGAAATAAGTAATCCTACTATAATCTGGCAGATGTACATCATGTCTTTTTTTACGGATAATCTTTAGCTGTCCTAAATAAGTAAATGAAAAACAAAAGTCTTACAGTTTCCATTACACATCATAAAGTGTGTAAGTGCACACTCAGATAAAGGAAATTTTATGAAAAATGTAAGATTCAACTAAAAGGATCACCATTGATTTAGATAATAACTGAATCCAAATGAAAATAGCTTCAAATAGACGGTATTGTTCCTAAAGACCTCATATTCTTTATTCCTTTGTTCTCAAACTGCAGCCATGAGATCAGCACATGGTAATGAACTGAGAATATTTGCACATGGCAATTTTTGTATGTTCTCGGCAGACTGTTAGTGTCCATTAAGTCATGTACCTTGACTGGCGTGCACTCACCCACCCACCACCACCACTCACACACACATACATTAAGCCATAATTAGCATGGTATCCATGCTTGAGTGGTTGTGTGTTAAGCAGTGGAGTGGACAGTGAGAAAGCAGGAGGAGGAGGGTCATGTTAATGCAGACGGGCTCGTCACAACGGTGGGTGACTGGCATGTGGATTCGGAGGATGGAGACGCTCCTTGCTAATTAAGAATCTCTAATATTAAGTGCTGTGTGTCTGTGGGTGTTTATGTTAATGTGTCTGTCTAGCTTCCATGTGAGATGACAGTTTGCATGCAGTGACCATTCATCCTCACGTCTCCAGTATGCTTGGATCTATTACCAATCAGCGACAACAGATTAACTGCTGAAGTTGGGTTTTATCTTTTTCAGTTTATTTTTCCCCCCCAGTTTATCTATCTATTTATCATGACTCTCAGACCTCCCTTTCCTTAAACTCTAAAATAGTTTATTTATTAAACATATTACACTGGTAAACCAGACTATAGTTTGTTTGTTCAGGACATTCATGCCAGATTTCATTTTATCATAAAGCAATAGTAAAAGAGATACATAAAATATTTCAGTCAATGGAAAATGAGTTCTTCAGTAAATATATAATGTAGCAGTGCTGCATCCATGGCTTACGCTGTCTGGACAATAATCCTTTCAGACAATAGCTTTTTTAGAGATACTAACAACAAAAGCAAGTACCACTTTCTGAGGTTGCAAATACACTCCATTGTACAGGAGCTGCTGGAAATATTTCAGTATACTTGTGCACATTTGGCCTGTAGTGGCCTGTAAGTGAGCCTCTCAAAGAGAACCACGTTATGAATCTCTGGATATTGTATTTCATGAAAATTCACAAAACCTTAACAGTTTTTGGATTCAGTTGCTTTGCTTGCATATATCTATATAAATAACTATATACTTGGATTAGCACTGTAATCCCTCAGCCCAACCTGCAGAAAGATCCTCATCTGGGTCTTACAAGAGTTGGAAAGAGGTGTTTATAGTTTTAATCCATATTTTACAACCTACCGGTTTTCATTTACATGTCCACAGGAAAAGCCTGTAGCTCACGGTGTGTCTGTGACTGAGCTGGTGGTGGATGAACACAACTCACAAATCTGTGCATATATGAGCACACACACACACAAACCGTATGCATGTGTGTACCTACCTGCATTGCATACAGCTTCACCTCGAGCCTCCCTGCTCTCTTTTGTTCCAGCTGAGTAAGACCAGGCCCGCATCATTTCACCTCAGGGTGCCTGCTCGGGTCAGAGGCCATGTGTAATGGCCCAGTGCATCTCCTAGCACAGTAAGCCTACTCCAGCAGCAGACACACTCCGCTACCCCCTTCCCCACCTCCCAACCCTTTTATCAAAGCCAATACAAAGACAAGGAGCGTGTGTGTGTGTGTGTGTGAGTAAGTTTGTCAAAGATCACATTCAGAGTTTTAAGTGACTGAACCCCAAAGTGAGAAGAGACTTATGACCAGCCATGTGCCTACTGTTGACTATTCTCCAAGCCTCACACTTAAAATGATGTTGTTATTCAGAAGGGGCAAAGCAGTGTAACACAATGCAATGCTTTTATTTGTTATTGAAATTAACCAAAGAAGCATCACAAGGAAAAACTCTACAGTTTAGCCCAAAAATATTCATTTGTATGTCAAATTTTGATCTATAGTTCATTTCTAGTACATTACATGAACATTTGTTACAGTTAATCTTGTGGACAGGACAAATTTAGTTTAAAAGAAAAGGATAAGTTTACCTTTTCTTCAGTGTTCTGGAAACACCAAAACTATTACAAAAAGGAAGTCATTCCCTTTTCCCCCAGCTTAAATAGCAGGGTGCATCGGCTAAGGGGGAGCTCCAAAAATAGTCCACTTTCAGGTTAAATTTTATTTTCCATAAGGTTCCCAATGGTACTTGTATGAAAAGAATAGCATTGATTTAATAACATTAAATTATTTGAACAATGCAAGTGATCCTTCTCGTTTCTTCCAACATTGTGGACAGCAGCGTTATTTGTTTGTTGTGTGACATGAGCTTCCTATGTGCAACCACTTCATTTGCTGCATATGTGGTTGTTGAAAGAACTTTCTGTCCCTCTATGAGATGTTTTTGATAGTATCAGCTGCATTAGCAGTAGCAGAATGTTTTGCACTAATATATATAAGTATGCACATAACTTGCAAAGTTGTGGTACACACTTAAAAAAAGGCTCTCCTGAAATTAATTAACTGTAATTTGTACCCTGCTTTTTCTCTCCCCTTACTTGATGACATCATCGTAACATGTTAGTTTGGCAAACCTCAAATGATAAATGACCAAATTTTTTTGCTTATTATTATTTTTGACCAATCAGAACAGACTGTGCATAGAAGGCAGTTAGGGGCGTGGCTTTAAAGAGACATAAAGGAGAGCTCTATAAAAATGTATCATTGATACCCTCTAACACAATATCTGAACATTCTTTGTTACATATTTATGTCATTTCCACCAAGAAAGAGCCCACTGATTAAATAGATATTCACTTCAAACCAAACATGCACTAGTAGGAAAGATTCTAGATTTAAATAAGTGCATAAGATATTCACCCACTCTGATTGTAAGCACAATATCCAACTTAATTGTGTTATTTTAAGTTTGATTAATGAATTAAATAAATGTCACTTCATTTTCAACATGAAATTACTTGCCAGTTTATTTGGCAAAAATGAAATTATATCATAAAAAAAACTTTAAGCTCAGACTGATTGTTTTCTAATGTAAAAATATCTTTTGTCAGAAATAATAAAAAAGCTTTGATGTCTCTCAGAAACTCATCATAGAATAAATAAATCTCACTTGCCCCGACATGCATCTGGAATTAGGTTTAATCAAAGTTGTATTTTTCTTTATAAGCCATCCAACGCTGACGTTTAAAGTAGGATACAAAAACTCTCGTCTTTTCTTTACAATTGTGTTTCTTCAGCCATAATAGCAGTAAACTTCATGCTGTATAAATTGAGATATTTGCATTGTAATTTATTACTTTGAGTGCTTTTTATGAATGTGTGTGTTATGACACTGTGGTTAATGGTGGCAGTTAAAGAGCAGGGAAAGTGTCAGCACTAAGATGAAGAGAGAATGAATGATGACTTCTCTAAATATGAATTATGGTTTGATACAACATTGGCTTAGCTTCCTCTTTATTTTTACACAAGGTCATGTCAGTATTCTTTTAAATACATGGCACTCCTAGAAACTGAGTGCTGTTGAGATGTGGGGTTAAGATTAAAAAAAAAAGTAGAAAAAAAGCTGCTTGTGGTGCAATAAATTAAACAAGCTTGCTTTTTCTACTTTTTCTTGTTTTGTCACATGTCGTCCTGTAGCAGTTTGAATCAAACATTTTGCTTAGATAGTTGTAGAAAAGTTGCAAAACTTCACCAACACATCATTCCTCTCAGTGGTGCTATATATAAAAACAATGCCTGAGCGAAATGACATTTAACTGTTTCGACAAATGGAGATTAATTATTCATTTAATGAAGTAGTGTCTCCTGATTTTGCATATCAAAGCAACATTTTCCAGGACTTTTTCCACCTGCAGCCAGTTTTCATCTTAATGTGATGACTTTGTTTAACTCTCTGTCTCCGGCTCATTCTCACCTCCCTGAGCTCTCTTCTGTTTTCACCTGTATGACAGCCGTGCTAATTGCATCAGTTGTATGGAAACGCATGAATGTAGCTGACACTTAACAACAGGGCAATAGGTGAGACACGCAGTGAAGCTGAAGAACTGTTTGTGATTTTAAAAAAAGGATCTTAATTATAATTTGGAGTGATAAGCTCTGTGTTTCATTATACAATTATGAAAATTAATTTTGTTCATGTTGTTTTCTTTTGTCTGGTTAAAGTCAATTTAAGCTTTCTTATTGCTTTTAGTTCAGCAGCAGCTGAGGTCTTTCTGCTCCCCATTACTCCTGCATAGACAAGTGATTTTAGGAAAGAATCATAGATTTGACACTTATTTTAGGTAAGTACATAATTATAAACCATATAGTCACTGCGACTTTCTCATACACAACATAAAAATATGCTTACAAATGTTAATTTTCTGCTTTCCACTAAGTTTCCACTTGTTTTTTCTTTGCTTCACCCTGATTTAAATTGTAAATTGACAAATTTGAATCTGGAAAAAACAACTAAACAAAACTTGAAATATAATAATCTTTAATGATGACCAAAAGACATTTTAAGTTTTATTAACAAACTATATATATTATGAGACGGCATGAAATGACTTATCATCTACATTCATATAAAAGCAGTTGAAATGAAAACAGCTTTCTGGTTACTTTTCTGAAGAATATTTCAATTTGAGTTCATTTAAATGTGGAAAAACTTTCACAACATTACCAAAAGAGTGTCTTATAAAAAACACCAAAAACAATTGAATCTAATGTTTTCTTTGAGTTTTTTTGTACACTCTCTTTAATTGTTCTCACTACAGTTATAGAACTATAATTATAGAATGACTCAAGTGGGTCTTTGCTCTAAACTTATACTTTATGCCACTTTCAACAGTTGAGCTCTCAGTGTCAGCTGCGATCAGCTTCAGCTGTCAGCAAACCCACAAACCATCAGCAGGTGATGGGTGATGGGATGGCTGGTTTTAAGTGTGTCCTTGCTACACAAAACAATGCTAAAACTTTTTGATGTGTGAAAATCACACAAAAAATTCTGCTCACTTCACGGACAACAGATTGTGAGTAACTGTACAGAAATGTGGAGATTTTGAAGGAAATATGTAGTGATTATTTACTTAATTTTGCCTTTAGTTTCTTGTCAGACATTTTTCATTTAGCATAATGTCTAGCAATTATATAAAGTTGCTTTGCTTAATACTCAAACAAAAGCTGATCTCACATTCATAAAGACATAAACCATTCTTTACTAATTTAATGCTTTATTGAAGAAATATTCTTTTTTTTGTGTATATAAAGATAACTGTACTGTATGTTTTTGAGACATAAAATGTTTGGATGTTCATGACCCTGTATGTGGTAAAACATTAGCATTTCTCAAACTGTCTACAGTCAGCTCCACAATAGAAATCAATGGGGGAATAAAGGCAGATGAAGGGACTTTGCAGGTCTCACATTAAGACCACAGATTAGTGCGTGTGTGTGTGTGTGTGTGCACATGAGTGTATGTGTGTGTGTAGGTAGCTGGCTAGCTAAATGACACAGTGATGTCATGTTCTTGTGTTTTCACATGGGAACCTGATATCTCTGAACAATCCAAGTCGAGCAATTTTTGGCTCAAGCGCACTTGACATAACAGAGAGATAATTGTGGGCTTTGTGTCTGCAGACCCTCCAGCGATCCAGAGGATCAAACCCTCTTGGGTTTCAGACACTTTGATGATGCGTTAATGCCTGGAAAAACATTTACCGCCTCAGAGATCACAGATGGAATGATGTCAATGTAACGCAGTTCAAGTTAACTTACCCCTGGTGTCACGATGATGTAAAGTTTTGATTAAGTTTTTGGGACATTGTCTTAACTTTTGCTAAGGTGTTGAAGATAGAGTACTTTCATATTGTGTTTACACCATTTGACCTACAGAGTCATCATTATTAACGACATAATGAGTTATATTGTTTTTAACATTGCAGGCCTGCTTTGTACAGTAACTGGCTGATCAGGTCAGTATTCTTATCAGCTGATGTTTAACCCTTCTGAGTAGAAATAATAAACCCAGGTCCTCCAACTTATTAAGTAGTGTTGCCAATATCACTATGCATATTTGTTTGAAAATATTTATTAGTTATTTCTCTTCATATTGGAACAATAGATCATGTTTTAGGCTTGCGTGGACAGAAAACAAAAAGAATTAGAAGCAATGATTTCACATGAAAAGTGGATCTGTTTTATAAGTCTTCATTCATGAAAACTATGACAAAGCACACTCAATTTTTTTCATCATTCCAGCCTTAAAGAGAAGAAAAAGAGATGGTTCCATCTTTTACAAGAAGGATAAAGAAACGCTATTTTTTAAGAGGCTGGTTGCCTTGAAGCAAAAGCAGAATACCTTCTGGATCATAAAACGACTTTGAAAAGTGTGAGAATGTGAGAAGTGTGATTTTTAAAAGCTATGGTTAAATTTTAACGGTTATCTTTATATCACTTGACACCTGGCCTTAATGACAGGTTTTGTGCAGGTAACTTTTTCCTTCAGGACTTTTCATGTACATGATCGTCAATACTCAGCAACAATGACACTGATCAGGGTATTTGTTTTATGTGGAAATGATGTGAATGGAAATAATGACCAAGATAATTAACAGATATGCCTTCAGTCTTTGATGCATGTATCAGAAATAAATTAACAATAATTCAGATTTTATTACAGATAATCGTCTATAAATAACAAAGGAAATGTTATCATTAATAGAAGACGTATATCAGCAGGTGGTGGGCATCACTTTTCCAAAACTATTACAAATCATGTTAATTTGAGTTTTCAAGTCTTTTTCTCCTAAATGTGAAGTTTCTGTCTGTATTTCATTGTATCCAGAATGATACTGCACAGGTTATGATCTTTTCTACGGCAGCAAGTAGTCAGTTTCGCTTTAAGAGTTTTCTTTTATGAAATAGAAATATTCAAGTGACCACTATTTTACTATAAAGGAAATTGCTTGTTAGGAACTTTACATGTTACAGAGGTAATTTTGAGACCCTCAGAGACCCAACATGGACTTTTCATCAGGGCTCACAATATTCCAAATCATCACTCCATCAACTCCTTGATGACATTCCAGTCTTGTTGGAACAGGGTAGTCATTCAGTAACTGCCATGGTCTGGGAAGTCCTGCATCAAGAATTTCTTAAGACTCCAGAGACACCAGCAGTTTGAATACTTGTCTGCAGCTCAGCGGTAGCTTTCTTTGTAGCTGCTATTTAAATGTTATTACTTTGACTGACTGAAGCTGAGACCCTGGAATAGCTCTGAATCAATCCCAATTCTTTTCACAAATTTGCTTTCACAAATCACCGTAGTTTTCATGCCTTGTCACAAGGCAAAATACTTTTTACTATTTCCATCTTGCAAGAGAATAAAGAAACTATTGGAAACTCTTCGAAAGTGCATTTGCTGAAGCAAGGCTGCCTGCTTTTATATTAGAAAATGTCACATTCCTGTGAGAAAACACAATCTGGCTGTTTCCTTTCTTGTAGTTTATTAATGTGGCCAGATATTTTTCTTCTATTGAGATTTATCTCCATTTAGGTTTTACTGTGTGCATTTTTCATATTGACCACCAGAAGTTTGCAGGAACTGACAAGTCATTTTTCTCCTTTGGCGTCATTTTTACTGTAAAATACCAAAAATGTCCAAATAAAGTTGCCATAAATCATCCTATCAGTTAAATATTGCAATATATACAAATACAGTATATAT
>JBBBVU010000017.1:23204720-23220707 GCA_037177055.1 Atherinosoma microstoma
CATTTTCAATATGTGGTAGTTAAGTTTTAAACAGATTATGCCTACTTCTTCAACCACATTTTTATTCTGTAATGGAGGCTATTTAGGACATGATAAATTCTTCAAATTGAACATTCTAAACTAAACTAGAAGTAAAATAAGTCTTTCAAAAGCATACTTACTCCAAAAAAAGGAGATATGGGAGGTTTTTAATACTTACTTAAAACGTATTGGTGTTTTTTTCCAATTTTTTTATGAATTTCTATTAAACTTAAAGCTATTTGATGTTATTTAATTATATCAAATAATAACATTTGATAAAAAAAATGTAACTTTACCTTTTTCTTGTACTAGTACTGCTAATATTATAAGTAGTATATTTAAGTTTTTGTCATTTAAAAAAACCATTAACATATCTGACTAAATGGTCTCACTGTGATGATTTGTAGAGTTTAATTCTTTCTGGCTCCATTTGCTAATGAGCATTTCACTAAATGTTAAAAAGTATTCTTTTAAAATGTATAGAGTTTGTAATAATACTTTTGTTTGTTCCAGTTCTACTATCTGTGAAGATAGTTTATGGCAGTTGCAATAATACGAAGAATGAGAGCAAAGGTTTTCCTTTCCTTGCTATAAAAATGCATTTTTTTATAGTTGTAATTGTAATAGTGAACAGTATTGTACAGTGGTAGTGACACTGTGTTTATTTGTCAGGAGTAATAATGTTAGTTAATATGATCTTTATTACTATCTTAATCTAACAATATGTGCCATTATTATTGACTCCAGCAGGCAGATCAAGTCATGTCTTGTGTTATCTGTCCGAGAGGGAGTTCAGCCTGCTCACTCTGATTTATGGCTCTGGGGTCTAACTTTGTATATTTACAGTCTCATGACCTGAAAATGACACCCGCAGAGCTGAACAAGTAAGAGAGAGAGAGGAGCAGGGGGGGTCATGAGCAACACACACACACAGGCACACACGCACACACAGACATTGCTGGATAGAGTTACAAAAGGAGCGTACTTTGTCATTAATTTTCCTTATATAAACTTAAAAGGAACTAAAACTGAAAATGTACAAAGGTTTTTCCAAGTCACTTTCTCAGGAACTAATGTTCTACACGTGTAGACCAGAGAAAATGATGCATGGAGATAATGTGTCCCAGTTTTCTGAAAAAATTAATACTGCATCTAATTAAAGTAATTGGATTGACTGATCATGGGAAAAGTAAAAAATGCTAATTAAAAGACTTAAACACATCAGCAAAATCATTCCTGGAATTTCTTGCAGATAAGGTGAAGGGAGGGGAAATAAAATGGCAGAGCCGTATTTAAAGTTGCAGCTCCGTGTTTACAGAGTGCAGCACCCAGGGGTGACAGTAGCAAGGATCAACACCTCTGCTTCAAATTGGTACAGGCCCGTTTCCAGGGAAGCAAATGGTACTTGGCAATAAATACAGTTCACATGGGTTGGATTAAACCACCAGTGATAGTTTGTACCTTCACAGTGTGCTGCTAAAAAGGTTGAGGGGTTCTATGTGTGTGTGTGGGTGTGTGTGTGTGATTTGCATGTCTTTGTGAAACTCTACCAGGATAAATACTACACTCCCATCTGTGGTCTTGTGTTTCTCCTGTCGTTTCCCCTCCTAAACTCCCCTTATTTTCTTCCTCTTCCAGCTGCACCTCCATTGCCAAATTTGTACTCCTTTTCTACATGTTTCCCATTTTCCCTTCTTTCCTCTAAATGTCTTCTTTTTGTCCTTCAATTTCTACCTTTTTCTGTTTGTGAATCCAAATGTGCTTAACATCTTTAACCCCCATGGCTGCAGTCACACTAAAACAGTTTTATTTAAAAACTGAGCTAATCTTAGTTCAGGCAAGTGTTTGTGCTTTGTTTCAGCCATTCTCTCTCTACATTCTCTAATTTGCTGGACTTGTGTATGTTGGTGTAAACAGGAAGTACAGTGTTGGTTGCTTAGTTGTAGAAAAATAAACAGAGATCAAGAACAGCAATGGTAAAAGGAAAGGGCAGAGATTTCTTTGCTTAAACTGACAACTAGATGGAACTGTTACTGAAGAGCTGAGTTCATGGCTGCAGAAAAGAAAACAGTGAGGTGTCGCAAAGCAAATACAGCAATGTTAGAGAGAAGCGAGATCATCATTCGCTGCCAGCAGAAGTCAGGCCAATCGAAAAGTAGTAACAACACAGGATGGATGAAATCACAAATGGTATGTAGGCTTTGCGGGTTTTTTAACAAAAAATTGGAATGTCTCAATCAGCCTGTCCAAAAGTCTCCTTTTTTTATTTCTTTTCCAGTAAGCGTTTAGCAGCCTGAAAGTTTGAGTGTTAGAGATGTCTAAAATAGAGTGATGTGACCAGAGTATACTGAAATTAACTAACCACACTCAACCCAAATACTCATACTTGCACTTAAACAGGAGCTTGTTGCGTTGAGTCATCAGTTTTGGATGTGCAGGATCTCCTGAGCTGGTAATGTGTCAATCAGTGAGGTGTCACCATAGCAACATGAAAAAGTCTGGAATTATTTTGTAATAACATGTTATTTTAATGCCTATCCTGGATGTTTTCTTAATCTTGATATTTTAATGCCTAATAATGTAGTAAGCTATATCAGTGGAGATTGGGAAATTAATTAAAAGAGTGAAGGTAAAGACAAAAAAAAAAGGAAGTAAGAAAATGGTGTCAAGGTAGGATTGGGACACATTTAGGGGCTGGATATTCATCCCTCTCCAACCTCCTGATGGAGTCCTAGTTAATATAACCTATTACTTTACTTATTAGCACTCCAATATTACTAAGCCTGTTATCATCTATTAAAAATTGACACAAGGGGCTTTTGACCAATCAGCAGAGTGTGACCAAAATGGGAATGAGAACACATTGGCTGGCCGGGCTCTGTCTAAATACAATTTAAAACACAGTCATTTGTGGTATTAAAAAGTGTTCAGTGCTGATACTCCTTCTTGGTGAACAGTGGGTATCATTATGAAGCACAGACTTAATATGAAAGATGGATATAGTCACTCTGTGTAACAGGAAAGCCAAAAGTCTAATAAGCAAGTGCCTTAAAGTGTAAGACTACTGATGGCTGCAGAGCAATGGCTCCAAAGCATCTCTCTCCCTAATAGTTTCCCATACACAAAGCATCCCCATCACTCATGAAATGCTAAGTCAACACATTTTTCCCACAAATTGGTAGTCTCATTAACTACTGTAGATTCAGTCATTCCAATCAGTGTAGATGGTGTCTTTTGTAGAATAAAGTAAAACACATCAATATGAAGCCATCAAGAGAAGTCTTTGTCTAACCACACAACCACAGCTGGAGTTTTGCTCTCCAGCTCCACCCTTTTTACCAAATAAGGACATCAATTTCTCCAAAAAAAGGCAACATCGGCAACACTTTACAGCAGTTAATCGATTCATTTAATGCATCCATTTTTTTTTCACACAATCTTTGACCTGACCGTGTTGATTTATGAAGTTTCTGTAAATATGCAGGTCAAGCTAACAGACCATGCCTTAATTAGCCCCCAGCTCTGCATGTAAAGCACTGATATGAGATCTTATTATGTTAAATAAAGCAAATGCTTCAAAATACTGAATTATTCCTTTAAGTCTTCCTCTAATCTCTCCTCTGTCTCGCTCTCCGTGTTTGGTGCGATCAGATTGGTCGACCCGGCAGGAATAAACGCTGTGAAGCTGAGCTCGGAGAAGGGGTCGCTGTGTTTTATGAGCCATTAAAGTTTTATTCATCCCTGCACCGAGGCAGCCTTCGGCCATGGGGTCACCATGCTTTAAATAAACTCCCATCATTCCTCTCTCCCCCACCTCCCCAATATCTGTCTTCTCACCCCCCACCGCCACCACCCCCACAAACCCTTCCACCCACAGACTTAATGGACTGTTTATTGTTTGATGTTCAAGTCCGACTTCATAATTTTTTCCCTCTCCGGCTCTCTCGCTCTGTTTTTCGGCCTCCGCTTATGTTTAGTGGTCTGGAGATGTGACTGATGTGGTTTGGCTGCGTATTTGTGCTGTATGCGTTGCTTCACTTTGCGTGTGAATGTGAATCCATGCGTGTTTGAGTCTTACATACGTGCAGAATGTCTATAAATTCTTTTGGTCCATCATGTTTTTGTGTTTAACAACTCCTCTCTGTCCTCTTCTGTGCCGCTGTGTGCACACAGTACACACTTTTAAAGGATATGAGTGCAGCTATTGGTCTCAAAAAGTAGTAAACACACACCACTCAGCCACATGGGTTTACTCTTTATTGCAATCAACACGGCTACTGTATGTTGAGTCAGTTATATTAACACAAGGCGTTTCCATGGATAAGACACTTGAAGTGCAACAAAAAGAAAATATGATTATAAACAGTTTAGAGTGAGTAAATTAGGCGGCAGCGTCTTCAAGCAATGGCAGTTTAAGCTATGTGAGAGTGAAGAGTGGTCTTCAGGAATTACTCTCACATCAGATGGTTTTAGTCATGTTTCTTTTATAAAACCAGACACAACTCATCCGTCATTTGAGTTATATTTTTGGGAACATCCCACCTTTTTCAGAAAAAAATCTTCCATTTTCTACACTCGAAAGAGCAAAAAACCTCCTCAAACAAACATAAAAACATTTTCGTGAAGCTAAGGAATAAAAACATGCCAGTAAATGCCACAGAATAAGGACTATACACGTTCCAGTCATGGTGAAAGAAAATCTATTAAAACAAATGTGCCTGCTTTAATAAGAAATGATATTTTCTGATAGTAAAAATGAAAATGTAATATACACTAAAGAAGTTTGTCCTCAAGTGGAACAACTGAGGTTGGGGCGTATTTGCAAGGGAATACAGAGAGATACACTAATGATCACACTTACATTAGTACAGCAGGAACACACTGTTTTTTATTGTGTTGAAGCAGTGGGGGTGTGAAAGCAGAGGCATCCCACAAAGAAAGACAGGAAATAAAGTTTGGCTGAACTTTTTTCCACAGTGCAGTGCAACATCATCTGGCAGGACGCCACAGCGGCCTGTTGATTTCATGCGAGGACACATTTCTCTGAGCTTCCCTTTTAAAGAGATAAAATACAGGTGAATGAGTGAAAATCGATCAGCTGATATGAACTGTTTAGACTGAGGCAATTATTCTTTATACTACAAGTTTCCAGATACTTTGATTAAACATGCATCTAAAACTCCACTCATGTCCCTTTAACAGCTTGCTTTACTGTTGAATTTTGTTAAAAATGTGTGGAAGTAAACCTGCTTAAGCTATCTCTATCACTTGGTTTGGGTGTATCAAAAGTACTATTTCAAATTTTGACCATTTCACCGTTATTACTTTATTAACAGTCACCGGATTTGTTAAAGAACATTGATTCTTATTCATTTTGTCTAAAGGAATACAATGAAATGCAAAGACTTTTTTTTTTCTTAGTGCAAACTTTAAAGGGATATGCTTAAATTTCCAACAAAGAAGTCCTAATATTACACAGTTCTTACAGGTACACAGATTTATACATATTATAAGGAGTCAGGATTTGGTTTTATTACAACATAAAACCAGAAATGCATTTATCACCAATAAAAGGAAAATGATTGTCATGTTGATTATAATATTTTTAACTTTAACACATACTTGTGAAAAATCTTAGATAAATTCTAAGTGTCAATGCAGAACTTTGAGTTTTTTAAAATGCATGTTCAGACAAATCTGCCATTGTAAGTGGACACATGTGTGGGAATACTACACATAAATGAGTATTTTTGGACATTTTCTTTGCAGTACCATAACAGAGGAGCTGTTAAGGGGAAATGGACACAGTTTTGCCTGTAGTGTCATGGCTGTGAACACTGCATTTCTTCTGTTTACCTCGCAGTCACTGAAGCAATCGTCACTGTCATAACTTTCCACGGTTGTAAAATCTGTTCTCATGCTTTTATAAATAATTGCACAGTGTTTTGGCATCTGATAAGCAATCTAATTTCTCTATTAATCAAAGTGGACTTCCTGCGTCGTACTTGTAGCATCGCAACCCCGTTCATGCAGTCCTTTTTTCTTTTTCTCAGACCCATATTTTTCACGTGATTTGTTGACAGTAAGCCTATCCTGATACGTTAAAGATAAAATAGTTCATCAGCCTGAAGCTGGTGAAGTACTTTTCGGCCAAAGGGGACAGCGTGATAGAGGAGATATTTGTGGGCGGGGGGAAAAGCAGCAGAGTTTGCAGAGTTCTCTTACAAGTTGTGTTACAGCTGACCCTACCCTCAACTTTGACCCATGACCCTAACAGAGATCTGTCATGAGAGGGAGCTGCTTAACACAAAATGGAGCCTGGTTCAAGAGTCAGAAAGAGAGAGAGAAACATAGACTGAGGCTGAGAGAGCTTTACCGCACACAGAGGACTCATTTATCCTCTCCCTCACTTGCCTGCAATTTTTTTTCTTCCTCTTTTCCTTTGCTTTCTCTTTTGTTTTCACTGCACGGACACTGTTGCCCTTTCTTCCTATACATCCCTTCTCTTTCATTCTGCTTGTCCTCCCCCCTTCATCTTCGCACCCCGGTCTGGTTGATTTTGGACAACAGCATGCTGTCACCAGCCGCCACCACCACCGCCACAGGTACGGATTCATGGCAGCGAGAAGCAGCAGGATTCTGGGAGGGAATTTTTGAGACGAGGCTTTAATGAAGGCGAGGCCTCATCAGCAGGGAGAAATGTATGCTAATGATATGCACACACACCAAAAGGACCCTGGGTAGGCGAGGCAAGCGCTGGCTGAGCTCCTGCTGAGCCCTGAGGAAGATGAGCGGCTCAGGTCAGAAGAAAGGCAACAAAAACACCTCCTCCTCCTTTTTCTTCTTCTTTCTTTTCCTTCACCCTTACGTCCACGAGGGCGCCAAAAGAGGCAAACTGGTTAACACATAATCTGAGAAATGAGGTTGCAATGTTTGTGCTGGTGTTGGTGTGTCTTAGTCTCTGTACGGCTGTTCCTGTTCCTGAGATTTTCTGTCTTTTACAGCCAAATATTCCAGACTTTTAACCGTTACAAATGATCAGAGTAAAAGAAAAAGGAAAAAAAAAAAGGAAAGAAAATTAAGTTCAGCTGAGCGCCACACCGTGCCCTCTAATTGAGCTCAAAGTCCTGTTTGTTAATATGGAATTTTGACATCAATTTGTTTTGACACTTCATTTGGAAATTTAAATTCACAACACAGCTAGTTAATCACAAGAATGTAGACAATATGTAAGAGTAATAAACCAACTTTAAGTCGGTAATAAAAACACATTTATCAACACTTAGGAAAGACAGCTGTAATTGGAAACGTTATTTGCACATTTTATGTGGTTTACTTAAACAAATACACTTTGTCCTTGATGTATATATTTAATGATAAATGCTTAACTTTTTCATTTCTTTTTTGTTTAATCTGTTAAAAACAATATTTAAGAAATTGATTCAATTGTTTTTTAAAATTGAATTAAATTGTTAAAATGAAATTAGTATATCAAAATACAGTTGAATTATTTTTCTTTACTTAATAATTATCTGTATTTCCTTTTTTCTTTTTTTGGAAATATATTTGTTTTAATTAACTAGATTTAAATTTTAACAGTTTCTTTTAAAAAATAAACACAAACAAACGGAGAAATAATTTTTATATTAATTCATCTCAAATGATATACCCGACTTGTTGCTAGTCTGAAGTAATAATGCTTTTTAATAAAGTTTTTTTTTTTTATTATTAATTTGTTTTGTCCAAGCAGCCGTGCAGAATCCACATCAGCACCAGGCTGTCGCCGCAGCTCGTGCTCCTCTTTCCCTTCCCTTCTTTTTCCTCCGCTCGGAGCATCGCTGCTGCAGGAATTATGCACCGTTAACTGGCCTGTCTGTCTGATCTGACTGCATGTTGCAAAAAGGGAAAGGAAAAAAAAGAGGGGGGCTGGAAAAAAAGAGAACGAATAAAGGATGAGGCGAGACGTCTGTCGATGGATGGCGTTAACTAGTGATGGTTAAATGCGCCACACTCAAGCCTCATCAGAAATGGACACGTTTTTTTTTCCCTTTCTTTCCACCGTAGCCTTCGGGTGGGAATAAACAAGAGGAAACGGGAGAAGAAGAAGAAGAAGGGGGAAAAAATCTATTGAGTCTTGGGAAGAAAATGAGAGTGGCACCTGATGATGTCGACTTTGACACGTGTTAATTGCTGCTCAGCTCTCCTCATCAGGGAGTCTCAGATTATTTTAGCGCTCCGGGCCACAACGCCATGTTTGCTTTGCTGAGAAGTGGGAGCAAGCTGCCCCAAACTTCACTTGGTAAGGCAAGAATCGCTCAGGAATATTTGGAATATTTAGATAAATAAATACTTTGAATTATAAACAGACTGCGCATTTATATTTATTTATTTTTTGGAATCACCGCATAATGTCAACAAGGTAGAAATAATAAATACTTCAATCCGTTTTTACGTCCATTNNNTATATATTTTATTAAATCAAATTTAATGTATTAAGAGATTATAATATCTCTATTTTGTTGCAAGTAAGGATTTTCTTTTAGATACATGGATAAATCTTATTTTAAATATTTGATCACCAAATTTTACAGGGCAGTATCACCTCAGTTGTTAAATCAATAAAATGTTCAAAATCAATAAAATTCTAAGATAAAGATGACTCCATCATTATAGACAAATCTGACCAAACTGCTTCCCTGCTCATGGCTGCACTTAAATATCAAGCAGATATGACTTTCATCCAGTCAAACATATTCATATGATGAAATCCTTTTCATTATGGAGTTATATCTAGAAGTGACTTTAGTCCTCACAGCAAACACACAATTTCATTTGAGAGGGTGGAAGCAGCAATCCTGATCCTCTCCTGTTACCTGTTGGCATGTATTATATGGCCTTGCATGGTGAATTATAAAGCCTTTGTTATTGCCCTGGCTTGGGGTTGGCCACTTGTTTATGACACCAGTAATGGTGGTAATTGTTATTGTTGAGATTACCTGTCAGGAGGACGGGGACAGCAGGCTCGGGGAAGGCGTCGCTCCCTTGACGAGGGGTGACAGGGGAACGGGGTAGAGCACGGGGTGGGGGGGCAGAGAGATTGGGGACTGGGGGTGGGAGGCAAGGCTGGGACGCCCTGATGACTTCTCCGCTGATAATCAGCCACCGCGGCCTGTGGGATAATTCAGCTGTCAATGCCACCTAGCAGGGCCCAGCATCAGCCAGTCGACCCCAGCTGGCGTCTTTCATTTGGACCGAAGACGGGGATGGAGGTGAGAGGAGGGGCGAAGCGAAGGGATGCAGGAAAAGAAGATGGAGTGAGGATGGTGTCTACATCTTCTGTCCGAGATGGCCTCTTAAATGCTGTAAATTAAAGCCATCATGAAGCAGTTTGGAGTTTATAAGAAAAAATATCTCACTTTGAAGTGATGTCTAGAAGATCTGTCAATTTTTAGAATGATATAAAGAAACTGGTTAAATTTGGTCTTACTTTTTCCACCTGAAATGACTCAATTAACTTACATAAACTGAAATGTTGATTCTCATGAATGAGCTGAAATGTCTCAAAATTTCTAAGATTTTTTAACCTGTTAATGACCTATTTATCAATAGAATGAAATGAATGATGTATATGTTTAGAATAAATCTAATATCTCAATGTTTAGCTTTGTCAATACTGGTTTCTGACTGGCTTAGCAGCTCACATCTGTTACACAATTCAGAGTTATTTCTGTAACCAGGAAAAAATGTAATAATTGCATGGTTTACTTGCATCATAAATCAACATAGAATTACTAAATAAGTTTTTTCAAAAGTTATTATAGTTTAAATTGGCTCTTATAAATATAAAGAAAGAAAAGAACATTTAAAGATATAATTATTAATTGGATTAAATGTTCGGTGTATGTAAATTGTAGAATCTCTGAACATCTCCTGTGGCCTTTCCAGCTCGAACTTATTGTTACATTATCAGGGATCTCGTTGTCTTCCCGAACACGTGTGCATCATAGAGGGGGCAGCGGCAGCTAAAATGGCAGGCAAATCACTTTCTGAATGGTTTTGGAGCAGCTATCAGTGTCACCTCTGAAAGGCTGTCTTTATCAATGATACTGGTTGATATGGACAGAGGAGGGGGTGTGTGGAGAGATGGTGGAGGGTTTGGGTGGGCTGTGAAGGTTTCCTATCTGTCATTTCACAGTTGAAGAGGCAGAAAGCTGCTGAGAAACTGTCAAAGATTTGGACAGCGCAAGTCCCCCCCGGTAGTGAACGCCACGCTGTTTTCTATCTGTATTCCACTGTGGCAACGCGCAGGGTTGTAACACCCCACCACTGCTATTCCAGTGGGATAATGTCATAGAGGAAATAGAGCAAGAAAAATGTCTGCATTGTATTTTTTTCCCCTCATTTTCTTTTCATGCAGTTTTTGTTGAGTTTATTTGTGAACCTGCATTTTTGCATTTTTGTGAAGTTTTTGTCGCTTTTTTAAATAAAATAAAGTATTTGACGCATATTCCTGCACTGTTTCCAACTCATTTGTTTAGCCGTAGATTTCAGTGAGGTATTCTGGTCGAACACTTTACATTTTCTGTCATATTTTTAAGCATTACATTTGAAATGAGTTCAGAGTGAGTGATGTTGAGCTCTTGTTGTCCATTTATACATCAACAAATATGACATTTCATCCAAACTGTCATTTTTTAAAACATTTCTTGTGTATTTTTCATTATGTTTGAGCAAGACTTACTTTCACTTTACAGTACAAAATGCACTGAGTGTCTAGTGTAACGAGACACTAATTTTGCCGCACATGTCAGAGTGGAAAATAAACACAGCAAAGAGCTGCTACACAGACGTTCGGGCTGAGATGATGGAGGATTTTTTTTTTTCAATTGAGAGAAACCTATTTTACACTTTGAGTTCAGCCCATATTTTTCTTGGGTTTTGTAAATTTCTGACTCAGTTAATCTATTTTTCGGCTTACTCCTCTGCTTTAAACTATTTATGTTTATCTGTCTTATTGTCACAGGCCATGAATCAAAAGCAATCGCTTCATATCTTCATTTTTTTTTTTCCATCCTCACAGTTTTATTGCCACAGTTGAATCTTTTGGCTGGTTGACAAAAAATGGAACATCATCATGATTGCTATCATCATCGTAACTTTACCAAGAAATTTATACTAACACAGCCTCTCCTCAATATTAAAATAAACCACAATCTCATTCCTTATTCCGATGATCGCATTAGGCGCGTATTCATTTATCACCTCACGGTACAGGAGTGAGGTTATAAACAATGCCATTCATTATCTGGCCCAGATGCAGCGATTGTTGATTAAAGGGCTTTGAATATAACAGCCACACACACTCACACACTTACGCACACACACACAGATGGGTGGACATTAGGAAAAGAGGAGAGGCCATCTGAATAGGCTGGAGGGACATTAACGGCAACAATGATTGATATTTGCCGCACAGGCTTTTTAATGGTATTGTTATTCCTCAGAGTTATACCCCGTCCTCCCCACGTCTCGTCTCACAGATAAATGGAGGTGTAATAATGAATAGAAATTATCCTGATTATTTTGGTGGAGGTGGTGGGAGCGCAAGCAAGGTGGGAAGTGATTCATAATCTAACGTGGAGCTTTAAGCTTAGTCAACAGTGGATTTTCTTTTTATGTTTGAGTGCATCTGCAAGGGAAATGTGAATATATGAGAAGTCAACATTTAAAAGGCTACGTTTATGTTTTGGCTAAATTTTGATAGCTGGATATTAAAAAGGCAAAAAAGCAGAATATGGAAAGATAAAGGTGGCAACTTGTAAAATTAGTAGTGGAATTAATAATTCTGTAAGTCAAGATGTGACGGTAAAATTGTTAAATGTCACCAGGTATAATCTCTCAATGTAATCCATCTCACCATACATTATAATTATAGTAGATCTTTTTTAATGATTTTCTTGGATTATTTAATTGAAATCATTATTTAAGGATTCAACTTTTTACTTACCAGAATTTAGAAACTAGTTCATCAAAAAACCATCGTTCCACAAACATAACTACCGGAATATGACTTTTCTTCTGCTCTATAAAAGCCTGTTTAACTGACGAACTGTGATATTAATTACTTGTGTTGTCCTCAGAGCCCGCTGAGTGTTGTTCGTGTGAACAGCTGAGGTGGACATCGCCAAAACACATGATTTGATGTGAGAGGCCAGCTTGTCCAAAGCAGTTGTGTTTATTACGCACTCCTCTGGCACCTGCTGCAGAGCGGTTGGCCTGCCAGGACACACTCCAAAAACACACACACACAGTCCTTCAAACTCTTCTCTCCATTTAGCCTCTTTCCACCAAAATGATGGTCATTATCACTTCTCAATTGCATTTTGCAGGACTCAGCTGCAGTATGTTGGGAAACTTGAAAAAGTGCAACCAGTCGCAGAATCCAGATATTTAACTCAAATTACACTCCTGGGAAGGCTTCATTAAAATGCTTTAAACATAATCATTTGTTCATATTTTCAGTAAAGCAGTTTGACAAACTTTTATGTACAATTTTAAAGCTTTTTCAATTTGGGTAATTTATACTCTATATGCTGTGTCTTGGACAATCAGTCAAACCTATTTTTCTGGCTTTTCATGTCTATTTTTCAGTTTTCTCCCTTTTATTATCCACTCGTGTCTCTCTTTTTTTTAAACTTGGAAGTGTTTTTATCATTTTGCATACTTTTATTAAGGTCTCTCCTCCTTTTCACATTACTCTAACTTATGACCTTCTGTGTTTTTTCTGCCTGCTGCAAAGTTTAATCTGTCTTTTGTGTTGGTATTTTCTTGAACCAGGAAAAAAGAAACAGCACCCCATTAAGCACAACTGGATGTCCTCAAAAACATCCATCCATCCATCCATTTTCTGTACCGCTTAATCCATGCAGGGTCGCAGGTGGGCTGGAGCCTATCCCAGCAAGTATCAGGCGAGAGGCGTACTCAAAAACATTAAATATATATTTTTCCTTTCCATTTTCTTCATCTTCACTGCCACCACTGAGAGCTTTCATGGTTTCCCCCTCCATCTTATTCTCTTTCCTCTTCCCCTCTTGAGTTCCACTTTTACTCTCCTCTTCATCCTCCTCCTCCTCATACCAACATGTGCATCATCATCCTCTCCCTCCATCCCTTTCTTCCCTCTCCTGGGGTGTAATGTTGTGATGCCTTCCTCCAACGTCCTCCCCCCATCTCCGCACCGCCACCCTTCCACTCTTTCAGTAATCAGGGCCAGATGGAGGCAGAGATGGAGTGATGCAGGGAGGGAGGATTGGGTTTGGTCTTAGCGGTGTCTTAGAACGTGGGGAGCTGTCAGCCCTGAAGGGAGAGAAGAATTCTCGAGCAATAAAATAGGGATTTATCACCACTCTACCACAGAGAGGAGGGAGAGAGTGTGAGGCAGAGAAACGAACGAAAAAATCAAGGAAGTCAGAAAGCAAAGGGTGACACAGTCGAGAAAAGAATAGAGAGCTTTACAAAGAGAAACCCCACAGAGGGATAAAGAGTAAGGCAGCAAAACTAGTAGAAGATTCTTTGTCACTGAAATTCTTCAGACAGATGAAGGAGGTGAAAAAAAAAAAAAAGAACCATGCAGGATGATGGGCTGAGTTTGCTGCTGGAAAAGCCCTGATGGAAAAGACAAAAGGGGAACAAAATTGTGGGAGACAGTTGTGTGATGACACCTGCAGCTCATCTGCTCAGTTTCTAGCAGCCTGACAAATTCTCTCTCGCCATCTGGAGCATCTAAAGAGACGAGCGACTGTCCAGAAACCAATGCCCAGTTGTGTTCAGGTGATGTGGTGTTAAGCAAAAAGAGTCAACCCCCCCACTGGGCCAAATGAACCTGCTAAAATAACCGCTCTCCACAATCGGCTGTGTAATTGAAACCAGAATGTGCAGGATTTGATAAATTGCTTGACCCTGCAGGAATGTTAAGGTCATAAATTTCTTAGTGCATTTTGGCGGTGCTGAGATGTGCAGAGGTGTACGTTGAGAGCGTTGGTGTGTGCCTGCGATTCACAGGAATAAAATCTGTGTGTGTGTAGTATTATTTCAAAACAAAATGGTCTCTCCCAGAGTGATGTGCACTTACTGTGCAGCACGTATGCGCCCACAACCCGTCGACACATGAGTACACAAACATACACGCCAATAAATGATGCCACACATTTCTGCTCAATGACCAGATAGCCAATAAACAGTGTTTGTGCTCCTCATCTTTGGTGGACGTCAGAGATCTCAAGATAAAAGCAGAGTTGCTCTGCGGTGCTTGGAAAAGGGAGCAAGAGTCACACATCACTGAAATTATTCAAGCAGAAGCAAAATATTTACAGTTTGGTTCAAATCTGCTGCTTTTAACATGAAGCCACGAGAGATGCCTTCAAGTTTCAGAAGACATGAGAATGAGGAGAACATGATACAGCTGAAGACTTTCATTTCTACTAAAACAGTATTTTCATGATGCATTTTTAGATTATTTCTCCAAATATTACAGCTAAATAACTCTAAAATACTCAAAATGATGATTTGTCTCCAGAGTATTTGGCATTCACATTCATATTTAAGCTATGAATGTGCTGTGAAGTTGATTTCTGCTCCATTTCATCTCTGCTTATCTCATCATTCACCTGAACTGCTCTTTGGGAAAAGAGTTGGTTCTTAATTTAAAGCATTACTCAATGAGTGTTCATTCAAAAAATTTGTGTAAGAATATATAAAGTTGTTCTTGTAAATGCACATCTTCATTGTTGGTCATTTCTCTTTGACTCATTGGAAGCCTTGGTAACTCAGACTGCACTGATTTCATTGGCGTATAAATAATTATATCCATGAGCACGTGAAAGAGATAAGGTTTAATGGCAGAAGCTCAGAGTTTTTGCATTCTGAGACATGAAGTGGCTGCCGCAAAAACATTTGCTGCATTTAGAACCATCAGGACCAGAATCTGCCCTTTTAATGGCCTGGATCCACAATCTTTGTCTGTTCTCAACAAAAAGATGTGATTGCTACAGAATGTTGAACATTTCCCCCTCATTTTTTGGCAGCTGATGTGGTTTACCTCACAACAGTTCTCTGTCATCTCTGCTCCGCTTGGCTCTGCCAGACCAGCAAATCAGAGCAAATCATGAAAACAAAACAAAAGAAAAACTTTTTGTACCACCAAACATGTTTTTCAAAGCAACGTATTTCGTCCGTTGTGTTTTCTGAGTTGCCGATGGCATCAGCTGGTGGTCCAGGAAAATTATATTTTTATTCAGAATGTTATTTCAGAGTCTTAGTTAATCCAAGCTGTGATGAACCAAACCTTAACCTCATTGTTTAATGCCTGACAGTAACCATGCTGTTTGTGATGCAGTAAAATGCCAAAAGAAAAAACCTGAAACCACAAAAACTGAGGGAAAGCCAAAGATGATATTTCACTATAAATTAAACACATCAGTTATTGGGATGATATCAAAGTCAGTTCTTTAGCTTGACAGTCATCTCTGCAGCTCCACCATCCAACCCTTTTTCAGCCTTCAATGAGATTCTAAATGTAAAGCAATGTCCTTTTGAGAGGGTCTGACACAAAGCAGTGACAACTTGATAAGGTCATTTTTGTTTCCCATTAGCCTGAAAACAATTTTCAAAATCATTCAAGTAGACATAAATATGTAGATTAAGTACAGTGCCAGTCAAATATCCGGGCCCACTTTCTCATTAATTCCAATAGGTAATTGTGATGGTATACAGCAACCTTTCTACTTGACTAGTGCCCAGAAAGAGATTAATACACACACCAGTCACATTATTAGGTATACTTTGCCAGTACCAGGTTGAACCTTCAGAACTGCCTGAATTCTTGGTCTTTTAGATCCAACAAGGTGTTGGAAACATTCCTCAGAGATTTTGCTCCATATTGACATGATAGCATCACACAGTTGCTGC
>JBBBVU010000017.1:23220807-23239344 GCA_037177055.1 Atherinosoma microstoma
TGGAAACATTCCTCAGAGATTTTGCTCCATATTGACATGATAGCATCACACAGTTGCTGCACATCCATGATGAGAATGTCCCGTTCCACCACATCCCAAAGGTTAAATATTGGATTGAGCTCTGGTGACTGTGGAGTACAGTGAACTCTTTAAAAAAACAGTTGGAGATGATTTGAGCTTTGTGACATGGTGCGATATCCCGCTGAAGTAGCCAAGAGAAGATGGTGATCATAAAGGGATGGACATGGTCAGCAACAACACAACAGCTGTGGTGTTTGAACCATGCTCAATTGGTATTAAGGGGCCCAAAGTGTGCCAAGCTTAGATTTGAGACTCATCATAGCAGGCAATGTTTTTCCAATTTTCTGTATGAGCTGTAGCCTCAGTTTCCTGTTCTTAGCTGACAGGAGTGGCACCCGGTGTGGCCTTCTGCTGCTGGAGCCCATCTGCTTCAAGGTGGGATGTGTTGTGTGTTCAGAGATCTTATTCTGCATACCTTGGTTTTGGCTAGTGATTGTATTACTGGTCCTTTTCTACCACCTCTGCCTATTCTTTTCTGATCACTGACATTAACAAGGCATTTTCTTCCAAACAGCTGCTGCTCACTGGACATTTTCTCTTTTTCAGACCATTCTCTGTAAACCCTAGAGATGGTTGTGTGTGAAAATCCCAGTTTCTGAAATACTCAAACCAGTCTGTCTGGCTCCAACAACCACGGTACGTTCAAAGTCACTAAAATCCCCTTTCTTCCTCATTCTGATGCTCGGTTTGAACTTCAGCACTGATTAGCAATTTGTGTTACCAAGCAATTGAACAGGTGTAGGTAATAAAGTGACCAGTGAGTGTGAATGGTAAAGAAACATACAGTATTGTCATTCAGCTGCTGTTCTAATGTGCTTTTGCTTCTAAATGTTCAATATGTCTTTGCTTTAATAGCTTTTAAGCTATTATAGCCTGTATACAGATGCAAAGTAACTGCAGAGCTAACAGCGCATTTACATTGATGTTGTTAATTTCTCTTTTAATTAATGTGCCTTTTCTAATATGAATGCATAAACAGAAAGGGGATATGTAAACAAAACAAGGTGCACAACTCCCACACCAAAAAATGGGAAAGTCCATATCCTGTAATAAGTCAGAGCAACTTCATTTATGTGGAGCATTTTAATCACAGATAGAACTCATAATACTGCACACCAGCAGTGGCAGGTATGAAGAACCAAATATGTTGCCTGCATAAAAAGGAAATTAAAAAAAGAGGACAAAAACAACTGCAGACTAGAAATAGTCCAAACTTGTTGTAAATTGTAAGTTTCTCAAAATTCAACAAAAGCAACGAGTGCTACTGGAAGTGCTGGGCAGCATAGTTTTACATTTAAACATGATGAGAGCGCATTAGATTTGATTACATTTAAAATCATCAGTAAGTTGTTTCCATCTGTGTGTGGGATCATAGCTGAAAGAAGACTCACCTTATTTCTAACCTCAGGTACTACCAGCTGTGAACTCTATTTATCACAGTTTAGAAATGTGTCTTTATCCATCAAGTGATTTAAAAGTCAGCAACAAGTCGATGCTGTTTGTTACCAGTGAATAAATATGAAAAGATTTAAGAACTTGAACTGTGTGCTCAGTCCTCGCAGCACGCCCTAAAGCACCTATATTATGGTTAAGGAAAATATCCTAACCTTTTTTTTGTGTAAATACTTCAGTCCTTACTCATTAAAGTTCATAATATAAATATCAGCATCACGTAAATGTTGCATTTTAACATTTCTTAACCCTAACAAATAACTTTTAATGCTACTTAATATTTAAATAAAAGTAAATATTACCCACATTTAAATGCTTTAAGAGGATAGTTCAAGCCTTTATTCTTTACACCTCTGCACACTGTACCTGCTAAACTGCTGCTCTTTCAGTCCAAAAGGAGACACACAGGCCTGAAGCATCTCTTCTCAGATCTGTTGGAAAAAACCTCTGGATTCAGGGAATGATCATCAGCTTGTCATATCATACCTGGCTTACCCCGCCTGTCTCCACTGCTGATCTTGAGGTGCACCCCAGAGCTGGGTAATGTGCCCTCGTACACTGTCCCAAAAACTATAGCTTTTACCTTCCTCTTCCTGTCTGGTCCAACTCGGATCAAAGTAAGACCAAATAAAGGTGAGAGGAGCAGAAACCAAAGAGAAAACCACCTATAGAACCCATAAAAACAACAAATGTATATATGAAAGATAAAACTAGACATCAAGGCTTAAAAACTCCACTTTGACAACTAAATCAGCAGTAAGAAGCCTGAATTTAAAGTGGGATAGAAAAACTCAAACTCACTTTATGTATATTTGAACAAGCCTCCATATGTCAGTATGGTAACAGTGCTGAAGACATGGAGACTCCTGCCAGGACCTGAGGGCATAGAGAGGTCAACACAATGTAAACAGAGACCGCCACACGATTTACGATGTTTTCTGGCTGCTAAGATGAGGGGTCTGCACATTCTCACAATCATAATTGCTTTTTGCAGCTTTTCAATCAACCTGACTCGATGGACATTGTTTTTGTATTTTTTTTTTCCAACTTCTCTCTTTTTTCTCTTCCCCTTCTTGCTATAAAGAGTGCTGCTCTCTGTATCAGTAGCTTCCCTTGTGCAGCTGCGTCTTCGGTTAATTAGTGTCAGTCTCAAAGTTTGAACATAAGAAAAACTTTAAAGCTCCAAGATTCGTTCTTCTGGTCATAATCAGGAGCAGACTTCGCTTCATTCTCCTCTTATTTCTCTTGCTCTCCCTAAACCCTGACTTTGGCCACTCTGGCTGACTGAAAAGGGGAAACCCAGTCACACATGTGGACATCTGGTTGGACATGGAGAGCACGCAGCCCAACAGCTTTTCACCACCCCCCCACTTGCTTGCCTGTTGACAGTCATTACCTGTGCCCCGGAGGGCCCTCGCTGCCCCATGATAAAACGACCTCTACGCAGAGCCAGACGCATAAATATTTCTCTTTCTATTTTCCAAAATAGCTTTTAATTTTACAAGTTTTATGGCCCTAATATTAAGTGCATATGTTTTACAAGACACCGTGTCCTCTCCCTCACCCCTCAGGTTCACTATGGGAGTTTTCTTCTGTAGTCTTCTAAAGAAAGAAGGGAAGAAAAGTGAAAAGCATAAATCAGTGAGGAGAGAGGTTAGCCAGAGAAGGATTTTTTCTGCATAACTGTCCAAGGATCCACATGTTCAAGCTGAATCCTTGCAGGGTAGTTAATTAGAACTGCTGTAAGTGTCAGCTTTATAGAAGTAGCAGGAAAGGAGAGTTCCTTTAATTGTCTGTTGCTGTGTTAATGCCATCAAAAGTAGGTAAAAATGAAGAACCATGTGTATTTCCTGTGGATAAAGTTACAGTTTTAGGCTGCAAAAGCAAAATCTATATGAATTTTGCATGGATGTTATCTTTGTTAGCATAATGTAACATAGCGTTCTCATCTGTAAGAAACTACATGACGTGTTTTAGTCACTCGTTCTCACTCCAAGCATGATACAATTGCAGGATTGTGAAACGCCAATAGTAGAAACATCATTTACATCATTCTAGCAGAGGTTGCAAAAGTACTCATAATAGTTGCTCAAGTAGATGCACATATGCATTTAGAATAAAAAAGAACAGAAAGGTTAATGAAAGTAGAATTATTGATCCAATTACTCAAGTAAAAGTGAAAAAGTGTAGGCTCTGAAATGTACTTTAAGTAGGAAAGTAAAGAGAAACCTTTTGAGGGACAATTCCGCAGCTGCTTAACTTAACTTTGGATCTTAATGTACTCTGAATACCTTTATGACAAAGTGGAGAAATAATTTATGGATGCCTCCAGGTTTGTTTGTTTGCTTGTTTGTTTGTTGGTTTGTTTTGCTATTAAAACCAAATTCTTGTGAGTAGTTTTATATCTCACCCAACATTCCATCCATCCATCCTCCTCCTTTTATCTGCGATCAGATTGTAGACACAACAGGTTCAGGAGGGAAACCCAGACATCTCTCTCCCCCAGAAACACTTGTCAACTCCTCCTTGGGAATCCCAAAGTGTTTCCAGGACAGAAGAGATTTATGATCCCTCTAACATACCCTGGGTCGCACCCTAGTTGAATAAACTCAAAAAACCTCTAGGGAGGCAACCAGGAGGCATCTCAACCATATGCACAAACCACCTCCAATAGAAAATCTTTCCTGCCACTTGTATCTGCGATCTCCTTCTGTTGGTGGGTGCCCAAATGTCTTGACCACAGGTGAAGGGTGAAATGAAGATGGGCCAGTAAAAATAGGAATTTTCCAAGGTTTCCCAGGTGATAACAAACAGGAAATCTAACCTCTGGGGACGTTTTCTTAGATTTTCCTGATTAGAAATCATAAATGAGTTTCTCAGTTGTTTACTGAATGCAGTACTATAAGTCTCAATCATGTTTGTTACCTAATGTTGTTACGTCTTGTTACATCTATCATGTGCATGTTTAACAAATGTGCCTGTTTTTAAGACTTTATTTCTTTTTATAAACACCATAACCTTATATGTAGACAATAGTGTTAATACAGCAAATTAATTGAAGGGGATCTAAAAAAAATGGTTGGGTTCAGGGTGGCTCTCACTCCTTGCTCATTCTGTTTGTTACAGAAGACTGCATCACTGTTTTTATAATTGTAAAGCAGACGTAAACAGTTTGTGCATTGCTTCAGATGAAATACGGCACATGAAATCCCTCTGAGTATACCTCCTGCATGCTTGTATCACGATGTCCGTTGTGCTCAGAATCAGCTCCAGTGGTGACATGAGTTACAGCGCTCTGTCTCAAACCACCTTGTGAGGATTTATTGCTGTGGAATACAAATATGAATGGAAGAATTTTTGGATGGAAGGATAGAATTTCGAAGGAAATATGAAGAGGAGGAAAATTGATGTATTTTGCTGTTAAAACAGGAACATTATGAAGGACATAAGCAGGGTTGTGGTAAAGAAAATGACATCTTGAGGATATGATGAAGTTATCACAAAATGAAAACAAAGTGTCTCTTTATTTCATGATAAATAAACAGCTGTCAAACATTAAATCATCAAATTCAAACGGGACCAATTTTCTGTATTTCAGACGTATCGAGCGACAAACTTTGGAGCAGTTTTGTTTAAATGTTTTTTGATCAACGGGAGATGTTTAGAAGGGATTGACTGAAAAAGTTTTGTTTTATCGCTTCCACCATACAGATGGTGAGGGAAGAGAACGATGAGAGAGATTAGAATAAAGTCCTTTATCCTATATATTACCAATCCCTTTTCCCATTTTCTACAGCCAGCTGATAGAAACAACAGCGATTAAGCCTCATGGTTCATGTGAGTTTTGGCATCTGTTCCAACCACCAGATGCTTGGTAGCTTGCTCTGGGAAAAAATCTGGAAATAGGACTTAAGGCATTTTAGATATCTGCAATAACAAGTTATTTGGAGTAAACAAAAAAAAATTATTTTAGAGATTAGAGGATTCAGGCAAACTTCAGGCAGTCCAAAGACTGTTAATAATCATTGTTGGTTATGTTCAACTTTCAACAGGTTGAGCTCTTTGCAGTCTATCTTGGTATAAAGATTCAAAGTAAATATAAGCCCCTTGGAGAACTATGCTTTTGAGGGCTCCTTTTGGCTGAATTTATGGTTGGTTTAAACCACTTAAATCATATTTTATTCCAACAGCTATATATAATCTCAACACCCAGCTCCTACACTGAAACATAAATGCAGACATACATAAAATTAACATTAGCAATTTGCAGCAGTACCGAAACATGACCTTATCATCCTGCTATCAGGATTCCAGTTTCTTTCAGGCTTGCTATGTATTCCAAAAAAAAGGTTGGAACAAGGCACAATAGGGCTAGTAATTGACTAAAAACAGTCACTTTAATGATGTTATTACAAGCAGGTGATTGCAATCAAGATTTGTTGTAAAATTGGCATCTGCATTATGCTAAGTACTATTTTAGGAGCAAAGGACAACAGAGGATCTCTATATTGTCAATAGCTGAACGATCAAATGATGAAACTGTTTTAAAACAATGTTTCTCTAAGAAATATTGCAAGGAATTGGGATATTTTTTATTGCATGATATCAATAAGAGCTTCAAGGACTCTGGAGGAATTTTTAGTGAGTGAAGGAGAAAGGAGGCAAACCTAAGCTGGACACCTGTCCAGGTCTTGAGCAACACTGCCTTAAAAACTGTCACTTATCAATAGCTGATCAAATCACATGGGCAAAGGATTAGGGGCAACTTCTGTTAAACACTTCAGTATGGAGTTCCAATCAAAAATGCAATGCTGAAAATTCACTTATGCTAATTTAAAAAAAAAAAAAGCCTATGTTAACCTTTTCCAGATTTGCTGTTGACTTCTCTGGGCTTTCTGGCATCATAGATAAACTGTAAGATGAATTGGTATATTTCATCTTATTTAGAAGAAATGTGTATTGTGTGCTCCAGACAACGGCTTAAGGGACTACACTGATTGTTTTTAGATTAATGAATCCAAACATTAGGCTCTGTGATGTTATTGGTTGTATTTATGCCATTGGTGATGGTAATTTGCACTTCAGGCATATCAGGGGAATATCAACACTGTAAACCTGTGAAAGCTTTTTTCTATTTTTCTACATTTCTAATGCAAATTTGGACATTTTAAGATGGAACTAAATGGGGATTCACATGTTTAAAATCAACCTCAAGTGGCCATATAAGGAACTGCAGGTTTTGGCATGTCAGCATTGGCTTAATTTTTCAGCCCAGGATGTTTTGTACCGTAATAAAGTGCAATGATTGTCATAGACTATAGTATTCAGATTTTTTCCTCTCTACTTCTTTGTTGAAATGCACTTTTATTATCTCATGGTGAGAATCTGACAGAGCAGCAGGAGGTAGAGAAAACTGATTTTGAACAAAGCAAGTTTTCAGTGTAAAATTCTTTTTCTTCAAGATTTCCAACCCATTTAATTAAGTTTTCTCTCAATCAGATGATTTCTCATTAATGAATTTATACATAACAAGAGGAAAGTTCAAAATCCCCCATGACTCTTGTTCACCATAAATAAATAAATGGTGAATTATGGGAAGCTGCCCAACCATACACGATTATTTTACTTATTGCTCGAACACCCTTCAGGATGCAATGCTTTTGTACACCTCAAGGCTAGCTCTGGCTGAAGGGGACAGTGTGTCTTGTCAAGCCTTCGATCCAGATGTTTTGAGGAGTGTAAAAACAAACAAAAGAGGGACATTTTGGCAGTGAAACAGAGAGGCGTGAGGGCTTAGGAACTTGGCAAGGGGCCCCTCCCCTACAGGGACAAATTGATGTCAAGTCTCTATATCCAGAAGGATTAAGTGTGTTTTCTCTTCACATGTAGAGCTCAGGACGAAGCAGCATGAGGATTTCCTTGGGAGGAGAGGGCTAATCTTTTAACTTATTATGATTTGCACAATTGTAAACGATGTTCTTGTAAATGACCTTAAGCCAGATCTGATGTCCTCAAAATTCAGATAAATATAATCCCTGATTTGATATTAACCATAGCTAAATGGGAGCAAAGTTATCTTTATTTGTGAAAGCCTAAATAATGTTGTATCTTTCTGATAGAGATCTCTGTCATCAGCTTTTTTTTGTAACCGATTATAACATGAAGCATGTTTTTATTTTTGAGGTTGTAGATTTTAGTGAATGAATAACAAGACACAAAATCCTTATAAGGAGGCAGGGATGGATGGCACTTTTATTCACACAGCTTACAGTCATTCATGCATTCATCGTGCTTGTTCAAAGACAATGTATGAGTTTTTCTTTTTTTACACTTCTGAGTTATGTTTGGTTAAAAATCTCATAATATTTTAACTTTAACTTTTTACAATATAAATTTGTGTGTTGTTGATTTCACAACAACTTAATTCAAACAATTTAATATAATTAATCATTATTTTTGCCTGGGTGAGCAAATGACCCACAGGCTCATATCTGGAAGACGTAGTCTCTAAGAAACAGACTAGCAAATGCAAGCTGATAACAAAACCTTTTGGAATAAGACACAAACACCTCACATGCAAAATTATTTCCAGCCCTCTTTATCATCTTGCTTTTGAATGTGTTATGTCATTATTTGGCCTTCGGATTTTGTTTTCAATATATAACAACCTATATGGACTCAGATTTTATCTGTAGTCATGAGTTAATATTTTAATGGACACCTGAGTACCCCTCTTACATGCTTTATTTTTCCCTTTATGCTTTTTATTTCCAGCCTTCAGTTGTGTCCATATTGTGAAAAGTAAACATAAAATCAAACCAGATTTTTTCTTCCCTTTTCCAATGGATGCTTAATTTTTCTCAGATGCTCAACGGACCGTAAACCCCTCGTCCTGGGCCGCACTCTTTCTGACTCTGTGTTTTAAAGAGCCTCCTCGTCCATAATGCCATATAACATAAACACATTGCGTTTGATTGGTAGACATAAACATTGACTGTGGCTGGAGCACAGTTTAACGCCAGGCCACAACTCACGGCCGCTGTTAACGGGCTTGATGCCATAACTGAGGGAAGCCAAGGTCTTCGGCTGCCCTACTCACTCAGGGTCATAGAGAACAAAAAGAATGCTGGGAATAATCTTGAAAAACAAAAAAAGCTTTTCACTTCTTAAAAGATAGACAGTTTGATGGATTGATAAAATGGGATGAGATAGAGGGTTCTGAGGTCATATAAACCTTGTGTTATACTTGCATTTTACCCAGACTTTCATACAGAAAATTTGCTGTGGGTGCTGTGTGTACTTTGTACAAAATTCAAAAACATAAAAGATTAGATCAGATCTTGGAGCATTTACTTCATTTCCTGACCCATTCCCCCAAACTCTGAAATAAGATAATTGTGGTTCAATTCAAACTCACCATTTCCCAAAAATGTGACTGTTGTAGTTCTGTGGTTTGTTTGCAGTTGACATGCTTGTTCTGATTAGTCAGAAAAATAAGTCCTCATGCAAATCAACAGAATACACAACATACGACACAAAAATAAACAGAAATTACTGTTTTTGGTCATTAAACACAGCTTTCTGAGTACAACTGGAAGGAATCACTTACTTTCATGAGTTCACGACATGCACACAACAGTAACAATCAACTGAGTTAAAGCACCAAAAGCTATCACAACAAGGAAGATCAACATAACAATTCATATTAGCAGGCCAAGAGCTCTGATGCTGCAGAAAACATGTCCAGAGAATATAAAATCAGCTGAAAGTGTTGCTTTTCTACAAGTTTAATCTCATGGAACAATTGGCTTTGTCCTTATGAGAATTTTATTGCACTTCAATTAAATTAAATTCAGTTCAATTCAGGTTTATTTGTATAGCACCAATTCCCAACAAAGTCATCTGAAGACACTTTACAGACATAATTTTGATCTAATGACTTCAGAGCAAATGCAGATATCAACTGTTTTTGTTTGTTTTTTTAAAAGAAAGAAAAAATACATTTTAAATAGTCTACAATGTTTTTGTGTGAGATGAGAAGCTGCAGGACAACCCAAACCTCTAGAAGGGCTTCATACGATAAAAAGCCACTAAATAGAAATCAACAACCAGTAGTGGCAGTAGCAGGCCACCTGTTGCATCTCCTCACATCACCAGCATCTCGGGCAAAATATTAACATTTGAACAAACAACAAAAATGACCTTCAACTGCTGGTTGTGACATACAATGCCCATGCAAGAGGACATAACTTAGCGACACAGACTGGAACAAGACATTTTACTTTTTCATTAATGTATAGTCATACAACTAAAACAAATAATTTTTTGTATACAACATAGTTCTCATTTTAGTTTAAATCAGCACTACTGACCAGATGTTTGCGTTTGCTCTAACAGAAGCTCATATGACATCTGTTTTACATCTTGTCTCTTCTCACAGATCTCTATGGCAAGTAAAAGTCAGTGTGATGTTGATTCTTGCTCCATCACTTTGGTCATATTCACACCTGATAGTATGCTAGACCTGGTACAATCAGGGACTCAGTTCTTTTGGGGGTTACAACATTCAGCTGTCTCGAGTTTGCTGCCACACTGCACTTAGTCAAACAAATGGAATCTTTTAAATCATATTTCCCATCCCTCATGAGGCAGCCCTCCATCAAGAATTACTGAAGGAGAAGACAAGACAAACAACAAGCAAGAAAACTCACTCATATGTTAGTTAAAGATGTTTCTGCATGTAAGTTGTAGAGCCCTGGGCTGGAAAAAAAAAGTTGTGAAGTGCAGTTTTACAGCCCCGGAGGCTGCAGGGCAGCAATGGCTTCAGGAATGTACATAGTTAAAGTCAGTGTGTCATCAAAACAAGTCAGAAGGACAATTTTAAAGATGCTCTATGGAGCTTTGGCATATTTTCTCAGTGATAGGCCCCCTAACGACGGCTACTTTGGCATCCATCTTACATCCTACCTGTACTGTGAGATCTCTCCAGCCGTTTAAAAAGCCTGGTGTGTTGATATCCGCTTGCTAGTGTGTGATGCTTAAAACGAAACTCAGCTGAAACGTCACGTGGCATCCAGGAAGCAAAACATGTGAAATGCTGTTTCTCAGCTTCAGGACGCTGCTGGGCAGCGACAGTCCAAAAAATTTACACAATAAATGTCACTGTGCCGCCCAAAAGAGTCAGGAACACAGAGTTTTAAGATTAGAAAGGTACGTAGTGCATCTTTAATGTCATAAACTTATGTTATATTGCTTTAAACTGTCACGCCATATGGATTGTTTTGTATATATGATTGATTTAGAATTTAAGATTATTGCATCAAAAGAAATGACACAGTAAAGGTTAATGTACTAGTAATTCACTATACTGGTTAGCTTATCAAACATCTCTCTCACTGATTGACTCAGTGTAGATTCAGGATGTAAAATTTGTCCAAAAAGGCTACAACAAAGCTATCAGGGAGTAAAGAGAACAGAAAGGAGCAACAGTTGCAATTTGCCTCTGGGATTAATAAAGTATTTTTCAGATAGATATACACAAAACAGTTTTCTCAGAACATCTTATGTTGTTTTAATTATTCATGATTAAAACATTGACGGATGGGAACAGTTATAAAAGTTTATGTAGTTAATAAGACCATATATTTAGAGAGAACACAGAGGGCTCAGTGTCAGTACTGAACATTAAGCAGTTTTATCTCATTCATTTTGCTGAGATGCTGTGAAAAAATGGGTTGGGCTCCGCAGCTAACTTTGTAAAGAAAAAACTATTTTGTAAGAATCTTTATCAAATGCTGTTGTTTATCATTTTCAAGGACTTTCTCTGAACATCAGATCAGATCAAACTATATAAGTACAGCAAGTATTGGGTTAAATGATAGATAAAGTCAAATCTCTTGGTTAATTTTTTAATTGCAACCAAAATGTTTATCTTTTTTATCTGTTAAAGATGATCCTCACTTCTGTGGCAGTTCATTGATTTGCCATGATGGTGTGTTATGGAGTTATTCTAATTAGTATGCCAGTGAATTTCTTTTTAAAAATTCTCATCCCAAATCACATATATGTTATATTTTATATATGTGATATGAAATTTCATAACACAGTACTGGCAGTTCTGTGTTATGCTGCGTTTAAAGTGATACGTAAAATATTTCAAAGGTCTGGCCCGGTAAGACTTGCCAGCACGTTCCGTTGCCATCACATTAATGGAAAGCAGTGCATTACTGATGCAGGCTGCCAAGAGATCTGCATCCATGTCAACTCTCCAGCTGAACTAATCACCCTGCACGTTTATGCGAGTTGGTTTGACTTTCGCGGAACTTCTGCTGCCTTGGTGTTTAAAATCTTGGGATTTCTTTTGTCAGACAAAAGTAAACTATCATTACACTCTCACTGGTACAGTTAATCTTTCTAATAAGCAATGATGATGCATTTTTCAGTTTTACAAAGCTGGTCACCTCCTTCTGGCTGTTTTGTGTCTCTTTAGCTGAAACCTTGGATGTTGCTGCAAACAGAATATGTGGCAAATGTTATTACTTTATCCATCTATCCATCCACTTGCTATACCTGCTTATTCCAGTGCAGGGTCGTGTAGCAAGGGTTGCTGGAGCCTATCCAAGCTGCTCAGGTGAGAGCTTGGATAGGTCATCAGTGTATCACAGGGCTGTTATTACTTTAATTTAGGTTGTTTTAGTTTTGATATTAAAAAAATATGTTTTTATTAAAGAGGTTGTCCAGAACTCTGTCAAATCCAATTTTATTGTCCAGAAGTCTCAGTATACAGTCTCTGCTATTGTTTGTCACTGCTATGATGCATATAAATTAAGTTTATTTGCACATTTTAGGAAACTTTATGACACAGTTGAATGGAAACCCAGGAAAAGTTCTCTCTCTGTTCTAGTTTATATATATGTAATATCCAGAATTGAGCAATTTTGGCCTCATACATCTTGAGTATTTGATGTTCTAACTAATGTGCACTTTTTCCATTCTTGGGTTTTTTTAATTCTTTTCTTATAACATGCCTGTGGTTATTTTACTGTTCTCTTCTTTAATAGCATCACAAACGATCAAAATAGAATGTTTGAAACAGAAAAGTTTAATCCAAAATCATGCATTTTAAAAATAATATCTGACAGCAATAATGATTTAGTCTGCAAAAATAATCATACTGCAAGCAAAGACTATGACATTAGTCTGTGTTTAATATTTGTTTCATGTATAGGGGAAATCTTGAAAAGCGTTTTGGTTTCAGCTTTGCATGGAAATACACACATTTATGTTTAGGCTGCTAACAAAACCTTCTCACACAAGTGCTTTTTGTTTACCTTGAAATTGTTTTTGGCTCATTGGCATTCCATTTGGAGGTGATGACCCTGCTTATCCGTTTTGCTAATAAATTCAGCTGCGTTTTAGTCAGCGAGCACTAAACGTACCACTGCTTCATCCATCATGGAGCTTAACAATAGACATGTCTCCAGCCGCTTCTGCACAGCTAAAAGCTTTTCATGTGAAACCTGCAGACCTGCTGTGTGTATTCGAGGGGTGGTGGGGGGGTGTGGGGTGGGGGGAGTGCGCGCATGTGTTCTTGTGATGAGGCCTGAGAGTTTGTGTGCTTCTTGGGGCCTGCAGCTGTCTTTCAAAACCTCTTATCAGATAGATGTTTTTGATATCTCCACCGCTGAGGATTCCCCACATATACATAAACAGCCCCTGAACCGCTTGTAGGTAGCGCCGATAGAGGCACATGATTTAAACTTCGATGTTTAGGAGTTCTGTTTCACTGCTCTTATGTCCCACTTTGAAGTTCACTCTTTCCCCTAAGCTATGTTAAACATAAAACCAGTTGATGAAAAATGGCCTTACATGAGATTCGTCTTTCTCTCCCCTGACACCAGCAGTGGTTTATTCAAAAGCCACATGATAGTTGAGTGGAGGAGTGTGTGATCAACGGTGTCTTCACTGATGTCAAGATGGCTAGCAGTTTGGCTGGTCAGTGTCTCATGGGGCTGCATCCACCATTTGCATAACAAGCTGTCCTCATGACACCAACGCCTCGACAGATGTCAGGCTTGTGAGCAAAGTTTTTCCTCTCCATCATGTTTGAGCTTTTGTCAGGTTTTTTTGTTCCGGCTGTTCGTTCATTTTTCAAGCAGCCATTGTTATTTTGATGTGACTCTTTTCCAGGGTTTGTTGTTGTCATCAGTCTTTGAGAAGTCACATAACAGTCATAAACATCACGCTGGGGTGCAGTTAAAGTGATTCATATATTCATATAGTTTTATTCTAGAAAGTAGATTTATCATTAAGCAAATAGTGGCGGTATTATGTGCTTTATCTAGTCTGTTTTTTCCTGACATGATGATTATTATTGATATTCGTGAAGCTTACTCTGACTCAGAATTATCTTGTTTCAGGTAGTGTCTAACTATCATTAGTAATATAATACTGACAAAATGAAAATGCAGTTGAAAGTAATTGTCGACTCAAATTTTGCTCAGGTTTAGTGAAAAACAAATTAAAGCTGTAAGTGAATAATACAAGAATGAATATAAAAGACTTTTACTTGGAAACTAAATGACTGGCTGCCCTCAGGCAAATGTTACAGGTCCATTAAAACACACACTGTGATATTAAAAACTATTTTCTATCCAAATCCATCATCACACTCAACTTTTCTCTAAAATAACACACACTTTATCATTAATGCAAAGCTGTCACATTGTCACGCAATACTTCTGGTTAGTTGTTTATCCATTTATTTATGGTCATAAATCAAGTGCAGTATCCTTACAGGTGTTCTTTTCCTTTTAATTTTCCTTAAAGAGTATGTTGGATTGTGTATGGATGAAAGACTGAATGATGTCCACATGTCCAAAACATAGTATCTAACAATCCTGAGTTGTAAATTACATCCTTCTGTAGCATTTATGTGGCAGGGTGAAGGAGGGAGGGTGGGGATTGAACCCCTAGCCTCCCGGGATATCCCTGTGGCCAGGTAGCTAGGGTGCATGATCATTTGGAGGCATAGTGACAGGACCTCAACTGTCACATTTACATAAGATGATGGGAAACCATGAATAGTAAAATGTGTAGTTTTCCTTTTGTTACTATAAAACTATTTCATCTGTTAAACTCACCATTTTAACTCGATAGCCTGATCATTTGTGGAGGAGAGTGCAGAAAAAAAGTAAAGGAGGAGTAGAAAGGTGCATCACTGCCAAAACATCATGCAAGATGAGTCCTGAGCGAACAATCTGTTGCATGACGGTCCATGGATAGGTGCCCACGATTCCCTCTCTCCTTTTTATAAGCGTTTCTGGCCAAATGAACACTAGCAAATTATGGAAAGTGGACATCATCATGCATGTTTGGAGACTTAACACATTGACATGTTGGCAAATCCAAACTTGCATTTTAGCGCTGCAAACCAGTAAGCTTATTTCATGTTCTGTCACGCAATTGGGTTTCAGTTATACCTGAACTATCTTGTAGTAAAAGTAGCAACAAGTGATCTACATAAGTGTTGCAAATTTGTAGAAAATTTTATTTAACAGTGACAGGCAGGATTGCTGGTATTTTTATGGTTAAAGGAGGTTTAGATTTATGCCCACACAGTGATTACTGCATGATAAACTATCCAGATCAAGCTATTTTCAAAAGTAATCCCTTTCATTGTGGTTTGAATTCGCTAAAGATTACATTTGCAAACTAAACTGAGGGATCAAGAAACCACAAGCACCAGATTCTCAGCATCTCAGTGTTTCACACAAGGTTCACAAGTGGAAGGAAAAAAAAACATGGCAACTTAAAACCTCTTCTTCATATTTGGTTGGAAGAGTAAGTGGCCATTGTGCTTCCTGCTGTTTTACATCACAGGGGAAACATCTTCATCACGGCGTATATTATTCCAAAACACAGCTTCCTGCATGGAAACGATCCTGCTTGTCCTCGGTTCGCCTCCCCCTCTAGATAGAGTGCATTTCTTCTTATAAACTGTCCATGCTCCATAAATTGTGCTGTGCCGAACAAAACACTGACTGCACAGTGTTGGGACACGTACATTCAGGACCCCCCGCCTCTTCCCTCTCTGCCATGGCTGAGATTTGCTTTGTAAATTGTGCGATGAGGTCCCAGGGTTTAGAGAGAACACAGAGAAAAAACTGGTGAGGAGAGAAGTTTTAATAATGCAGTGTGTTTTTGATGAAGTAAGTGATCAAACAGCCTTGCGAATTTAGCACTTATTTAATTTCTTTGAAGAACACTCATATGTTTAAGGCATTTATTTTCATTAAATTAAAATCCATTACAAGCTAAAATGTGTTTGTTCAACACTAACTGCCCAAAGAAAGGTCTTTTTTTTACTAACAACTTGTAATTAATTTGATAATTGTGGCGGCACCTACAAGCAGCTAAGAGGAAGTTTGAAAAAAGTGTTTTCAGACCTCAAAAACCTTTTAATACCTGTTGAAGTTGCCCACTCAAGTATTCGCTGGAACATGGAATTCTTATTTTAGGGATCGTTTTTAGTTCCTGCCCCAGAGTAGTTACTCTTCCCATCACAAGATGAGTCAGCAGCAACAAAGAAGTTCACAAACTGATCCAAAACTAGTGCAATACCAGCACCCGATGTTACACATTATCATCTAAACATGTCCAAAAAAATGAAATTACTTCAGAGAAATGGACTCTGGACCAAAGAGTTGTAGTAGAGGAGTTGAGGCTTCATTGAGTCTGGAAGCAACAGGTGATTTTCATACTATTCCTACCTTCCAGTATGTTATTTATTACTCCAGGGTTTCTATCAATGGAAAACCAAAACAAATGAGCCACACATATGGAATACATCAAGGTTGTTGAATGACCCCTTCATTTTACATTTTATACCAATAGCATCACCATAATTGTTCTTGGATTATAACTGTGTAACTGATGTAACCATTAAACAATGGGCCTCTGTTTTGTGTATCAGAATACTGATCATCCTGGTCACATGACAAAACCTGAAACACTTATTTTGATTCACAATGCAAAATAATGACTCAATAGGTTGTACAATTACTTTCTCTTTTTTTTCAGTTTCACCACAACGACACAGCTTAAGGTTCAATTCATCAGCATGTCAATGTGCTGTGTCATACTTGTTCCAACCTAGCATGTCTCACCAGTGTTTACCTGCCCATAAACACTTATGTGGAGGAAGCTAATGAAGGGATGGCAAGAGGTGACCAACCATGGCCTACTATGATATTTTTGTTCTCGGGGTTGCTGGTTTAAAATCCATCCTGCACAATGTTTTCAATGTTTTCATTTCTCTACTTCCTTTCTTTTTCTGCTGTGCTGTCATATTGAAACAATTGAGTTTAAGTGTTGAATGCAAATGATTGCATCTAGATGTTACAGACTACATGGTTAGAGTTATAAAACATCTAAATAAATCTTTGCGCTTACTCATTTTAATGTTAATGAGTTACATTACTGTCATGTCTCATAAATACTGCCTGACAAAAAAATTACAGCCTCGGGATGTTACAGTTTAAACAATTTGCAACCACCGATTGTGACATAACTACTTTGGACAAGTGGTCAAATATACAGTATATATTACACATGAGACAACTGCCCAATTCCTGATCTTTCTCTAATCCTGTGGAGTAAGCATTTGCAGTCCTGTTGCTCATTTTAAGAAGGTGTATGGTCTCAAGACAACATTGTTCAGGTTGGAGAACTTTTTGATTTATATGGCTATATTAACTCTAACAATTAAACAAAAGGAAGAAGGGAAAAAACTGCCATCTGAGAGGGAAAAATGAAAGAGAGAAAAAAAGACAAAAACTTGCAGTATGTTTTTAAACACAAGCACATGAGCCAAAAGTTTGTTTTTGTTATTAATCAGAGAGAAGTGTAAGAAAAGTTTAATCACGTGTGGAGTGAAATTATCTTCCTACAGCTCTGTTTTACTCATATGTTAGACTTAGTCATTTGTTAACCTCCACAAATTAAATTTGAATTAGGGTTGTGCCTAAACGAGGTCACACACACACGCACACACACACACACGCACACACACACACACACACACACACACACACGAAATGCTGTATTCATAGCAGGGATGACAGGGAGAGACAAAACAACACCAGAGATGAAGACACACATTTTCACGTTTGGAGGGCGGAAGGCAGTTGACAGGGTGAAAGCGCGTGGAGCTGACATTTTTCTTTACCCATCACTGATGTGAAGCTGATGAATATGTGAGATGGGTTGCGCATTCACAGCATCGGGTCTATTACCACAGCAAGAGAGGAGGAAAACCACTGCAGCTGTATTTGAAATGGATAAGAACTTCTTAAAAAGAAAGAATGAAAACAAAAGATAATTTTCATTAAAAACATACTTAATGTTTCACAAAAAAATGATTTTAAAAAATGCACGTTTTTATGGGTCTCTGTCAACTGAATGTCAAATATTTCTGTCTCTTATCATCTTATGGTGTAACAGTGAGAAATGTTGGTGATGAATACCTTGGCGCGTAATGCAATTTCAAGTAGTTGCAGTGAACAGTCCAACAAATCTCTGAAGAAGTCCAAATCGTTAGAAATACCCCAAAACACAATTTTTGATCAAATCAGATTGTTTCGCATGCTGAGCGGTAAAGTAGCTCCAACATATAAATAAACTAATGAAAGACATGGCCCGGGGCCAGCGCTTTATCAGTGTTGTGCGCTTGTGGCTGGAATTCAACCCCACTGTCCTGTCTCGACTTGCTTCCGCACTGTTTACTTTTTTGAGAGGCCAAGCAGTCAAGTCGATCCCTGCAGCCGCTCAATGCCGCGTGTGTGGAGTGCTGCACAACAGAATTAAAACCCATCCATGCAATCATGCAAGAGCTAATAAATGAGGGTGGCTCTGCGTCAAGACACAGCAAATAATAATAATAATAATAATAATAATAATAATAATAATAATAATAATAATAATAATAATAATAATAATAATAAT
>JBBBVU010000017.1:23244873-23264905 GCA_037177055.1 Atherinosoma microstoma
GGGGGAAAAGAATCGGTGGGCCAGGAAAGGGTTCAGCAGGGGGAAGGGAAAAAAACAAAAAAAAAACTGGAAGGGATTTTCAGAGCCCCCCCCCCCCCCCCCCCCGTTACAGACACAAATGGAGCAAAAAAAGAAAAGGAAACAACATGTTTGTGGGACACTTGGAGTTTTCTCACCCCCCATGATTTCTCTTTGAGATTGTTAGCATGCCACAATGTTAGCCATCACTGCAGCTACTTTGTGTCTGTCCTAATAAGTACAAAATGGATGAAGTAGAAAACTGGACAATGGCAACTTTGTCCATCTAAAAAGTCAGTTTCTCAAAAGTGTGTTCAGGTTGAAGTCACTGTGTTTGGAGTTTGTCCATAGAGATTCAAAACCCCAGAACACTTTATCTAAACCTGTAGTAGAATAAACTGATATGATTTATAAGAAAAGAAAAGGAAAAAAAACGGATCGTCATCACTCTCTTTAATAATCCAAAGAAAGGCCGCAAGAAATGAAAAGAGTGATTGCATTGTTCATTTATTCACTTCTTTCTTTTCAAATGCATTGTGATTCAACGGAGGGAGGGCAGATTTGATGGAGACGGCGCACGCACACGCACGCAAACACACACACACACACACATACAGGTTGTGGAAAGAAACCAGAAAAAAAGAGAAAAGTTCACATCCTTTTTTAAAAAATCTATTAGAAACAACATAATATGCAGAACAATACAATAGCATTTACAATACTTAAATTCCCAGTTCTTGTGAGAGTCCAGCGTAATTTTACAACTGTATACAGTATATTTTCTTTCTCCACTTGCTTCCCAACAGTTGGGGTTGATATAGTTATACTTTTTAATTTCTTTTCTTTCGCTTTCCCTCCTTCCAGGTTTCAATCCACTATACTTTTAAAGGGCACCTCCTTTTCTTTGCTAGTGTCCTGTCAGATACAGACATTGGCTTCTCTTTGGTCCAATTCCATTGTCCCAAAGAGTGAAGTGCTCCTCGCAGGAAGTCTCTATTTTTTTGCCGAAGAGTCAAGAATAAATCATCAGGCGCCACATTCACCAAAGGTACAGGCAAATGACCCAATGAGTCAATCACAATCACTTTAATGGAGGAATCCATGTGGGCCTTGTGGGCAGTGGCAAGAAGGGGGTGAATCTTGTGCCCATCAGAGAAGAAGGAGTCTCTCAGGAGAGGGGGCTCATCCGACTTGAATGAGGTTTGATATTCTGTGCATCACCTTTGCTAGATAGATAGACAAAGATTGTAGGCAGCCATGGGAGACTTCCATGTTGTAGACAGCAGCCAAATAAAATATTGTTGGTTCTTGAAGGTGAACAGAGGAGTTTCTGTTGGCTGTTGACATCAGGAAGTCCAGAGTCCCCTTCTCAAGCTCCATAGACCTCTGTGAGACAGATGATCCCCCGGTTTGCCCTGCAGCTCTGAGAAGAGAAAAGATCAAACTGGTTAATGATCAATGATCAGTTCTACACAGACAGCCCTAATAACATGGCGTCATCATACTCAAAACTGTTCAGTCCAGGAGTATTTTATGGGTTGAAACCACTACAGCACATTAAAGCACAGTTTCACCTGGAAACAGTGATATGCACATTTGGACACTGCATAATGTTGGAAAAATAAAAGTTAAACTTCCATATACAGGCAAATATAAGTCAAGTCAAATGAGCATCCCAAGCTTTAAACAGGTTGGCATGTTTCCACCACAGAGACTGTAAGCCTGTGACTACAAAAGAAAACTATTAAATGAGTTAAATATCATTAATCATTCATTAAATACAACAATAGATCACATTAGACCTCAGAGAGCAGAGTCTCAGGTTACATTTCTGGCCTGACAGCACATGAACATTATAGGACCTGCTGATGAGACCCTGTTGGAGCAGTTTAGCATGTGGCAGCTGGAAAACTAACATTAATCTGGGTCAGAATCCAGACCATAGCCTGCATACTGTGTGGACACATGAGAGACAGAGAGAGCACTGGAGGGTTTAGCGAGTTAATCCTACACCCACAGTAATGCTACTTTAACAGTAGGATAGGACTTAGAGACCAAACACGATCGACTTGAGATGATACTGAGGTCGAGTGCATAACATTTCCGGGATAATCTGTTTAACCAGACTGCAAGGAAGTTTAAAATTAGCTCTATGTTTTTCTTGCAATTGATCACAGTCAGCATTTGTTTTAAAGAGTTGCACTGATAAAGAAAAAAAAAGACTCAAGTTATCTTATTTGTGTCACTGTCAAAACAGCTTAAACTGGTGCAACCTGCTACATGCCATCAAACCGGCTCAGACAATGAAAAATGTAAAGAAATCCCTCTGCACCCTCTTCTATTCCTGCATTCCTCTCTTCAGCGCCAACAATAGCAGTCATCTATCTCTGCAGGTGGAAAGTCACCACTGAGGACCCACAGTCATTGTCAAAACCAAAGAGGGAGAGGTGAGACCCACAGTCGCCCGTCACCTGAGAGCGCCCGGGGCCTGCCCACGTGTTCAGCACACATAGGGCCATTACAGAAAACACAAAAGTGAGCAAGGAAAGGGACAAGGAGGTGCAGCAGAATGACAATAACAGAGGAGTGAACGCATTTGTTATCGCCTTCATCCATCAGTTTTCACCTTAGCTACAGGAGAGAAAACATTTCTTGACTTAAATGCATCAAACCAGTTAATCACAATGATCCAAAAGCACAAGTTACTATTTGACTGACATGATCAGCACGGCAACATTAACATTTATAACAAAGAATCTGCCAAACAATCAATTCATCTGTTGCTTCGCAGCCTCAAGTTGTTTGAATTTCCTGCATTTTCACCCTGCTTAACAAGACTGTCCTGATTACTCCAGTAAACCCATGTCAAGGGTCTAATAAATGGTATGCGTGCTTGAAAGAGCACACATTACTAATAAGGTTTTTCACTTAATAAGCCAATCAATACATTGAGCTGTAAGCCTCATTTCTTAGACTCCGAGGGGGATTCCACAGGGGCCAAATCAACAGGGACACACATTCACATGGACAATACAAGGGGGCACAAAATCCCCATTGGGACCTGTTTTTTCTTTTTCTTCTTTTTTTTTTTTCTAGTGTTCGTTAATCGTAAAAGTTCATCCACCAGGGAAAAAAAAGTTTTGGGTTGAGGGGGTGACAGTGGGAGGGTTTGTAGTAGTTGGAATTCGAGGGAACGGATCTTGACCCTTTAGCAAGAAGGTTAACAAATTTGTGCTTAATGATTGCAGCAATGAATTCTGGGACAAAGGGTCTCCAGCTGAGCAAAGAGGTTACAAGCGGCGTTCATTCAAGCGTTCCGTCCGACATTTTGGGAAAAGCTCCTAGTGGGTAGGATCAGGAAAAATTCCAAACACTCTGCATCATAATTAATTCTTCCACTCTGTGATAGCTTTTGTCCAGAAAATTAAAATTAAAATTTTCAGAGGTCGCCCCTGGCTAGTATCGCGGAGGAGGGAAAGCAGGGGAGAGGAAGAGGAGAAAGGGGGTAAGGGTCAACCCAGAGTCACTCTCGTCGCTATCAAAGGCTCAGCTCGCTTCTGCTTCAGTTGCTGGGCTTCATCTCTGCTGACAGGTGTATTGTTTCGCAAGGGGATATGAGCTCTGTAATCATCATTGGGTGGAAAGCATAACGCTCTTCACTAAGCACGACTAATTGGCTTTAGTTTTAACTAATGTTGCAGTGTGACTGCTAGGCACACCTTCTGTATCAAGGCTCAGCACTCCCCAGCACAGTAACCGCTCAATTTAGCCCTGCGGTAACAAAATCTCAACTCTCCTAATGAAAATTGCTTATAAAATATAATGAACCTGTGCTCTCTTAATCAAATAAGATAACTGTCCCCTCCCCCGTCCATAATAACCTATTAATTTAATTGGTCATGAAAGAATATAAGACATCACTTGCATTTAATTGACCTAAAAAGGAAAGTCGCAATGTTTGACAGAGGCTAACTTCAGTAGCAGCGGCTAGCTGATGAAGCTGTAAAGAAAAGGTTCATCAAGAAGAAGAGTAGACATTTTTCCGTCACCATCCCTCTCCCGGCTTCTTTCTCCTTCCCTTCCTCCTCCTTCCTTCCTCTTTTTACTCCATTTGCCCCTCCCTCTTGTCATTTACTCTTCTCTTGCTCGCCATCTCTTCATCCGCCCCTCCCTCTTTCTGTCTACCTCTGTCTCTGTCTTTTTTTTTTCCTCCTTCCTCCGTCTACCGCCTTCTCTGAGCTTTGCTAGACTCGCTGAGGATTCCTCTGGTGGCCCAATTACGAGATTCAGCAGGCAAATTGAGGCTGTTTAAAGCAAGGTCTGCTGGGAAGGCTAGCAGCTGCTGGAAGGAGGCTGCTTGGACACGGAGAACCAGCCCTCATGTTTACACACTCGCACATAAACACAGACACACACCCCTCATTCTGAAGGCACAGTTCTTTCTGTTTCTACTTCCTACATATCAAAACTGAAAGATGTCATTCCGAGAATGATTCTCTTTTGTTTTAGTTGTGGACATTCGTGATTGAAACAAGGGCTGCATATTTTCACTACGGTGCACACACGCATGCTTGGGTATTATGTGGAGGGTTAATGGTCTCTATTTTTGTAAACTGAATAAGTCAAATCCATTGGTCACACCTCTAGTGATGGCATATTTAATTTGGATCTAGTCAATTAGGCCCAGCTAAGCTCCATACCCTGCTGGCTACCTCCTCCATTTTGCACTAGTTTATGTCCTTTCCCTGTGCCAGGAGTAATCCTATTACCATACACACATATGCACATACACATATACAGTTATACGGACCCACATGGTTGAATGTATGCACTGTATAAATGTATGGTTGGCTTTATATGTAGCGACACTGAAATCCACACAGACACATGCATTTGTGGTTAGTAAACCAAACAATGATATTCAAGTAAAACTGGACTCAGAGACACTTTTTACACACTTTGCACTGTGACAACACCAAGCCTGTATACATCCAGAATTATGTGGGAGTCTGTTTTGCCCTGGGGCAAGAGTGAGGGAAGGAGAGAGAAAGGGGGGGGGGGGCTGAGGTGAGAGAACGAGGAGGGAAAAAAACAGAAAAAGGTGTTGTGTGAAAGAGATGGAGGAGGAAAATTGACAGTGAGAAAAACCACAAAGAGGGAGCAAGACAGAGCAAGCATTAGAAAGAAAGTGAGAAGGTGGGATGGGGTTGGTGGGTGGGTAGTTCTCCTGTAGCTGGTTAGCGTGTGTGTATTAATGTGGCTCATGCATCAACAGCAACCCGGCAGATTTATGACACTTAAGGGGCGCTCACTTCTCTCCCTCTCCTTGCACCGGCAACGACTGCTTACATTTTTGCCAATCAGTCTGTTGCTATAGCAACGTTATACCTGCCCCCCCCCCCTTCCAACACACACACATATTCCCTCCTGAGTCCCCCACCCATCCCTTGTCCCAACCCATCCCCGCCTTCCTTTCGTCTCATCACCCCTCTCCTCCTTTCTCTTTTCCATAATAATAAAAACTTGCAAGACGCATTTAATTCATTCATATTTAAAACATTTTGTCACTAATGATCAATAATCACTATTTGTGTCTCTTCAGCTGCCTTTATTAGTCGCTTTTTCATGTTTTGTTTTTCTTACCTCCCTTGTCTGATATGAAAAAATGTTCCGTCGTGTAGCTGTTGGATGTGTGGGAAAGCGACGCAGCAACATGCACACACACAGACTTTAGATACACAAAGAGTTACAAGGTTGTGATCAAAGGCTCTTATCACTACAGCGAGGGTGGGAGAGTTAGACAGAGTTTCAGAGAAAAATCAGCCTGGGAAGAACAAGAGTCTGTTTGTATCTAAAAACCCATTTAGACATAAAAATGTATTAAATGAACCATTTCCAGATATGTTAGTTTGCCAAACAAGAACCTCCAACATTTAAACCTTCAGTCTTTCCATTTTTAATATTTTACAAGAGCAAATAAAATAAAAAAGACAGAAATCACACACTCAAAGCCGAACTGTTAACAGTATGCATTTTTTAATACTATATCTGAATCTGGGGAACACCTCAAGAACGTGCACACAAACAAATAATCAGTTAGTAGTGTATTTGACTGTTTACTTACATTCCCCTTTGTGTTGTGATTGGTCGGCCTCGGATAGGACTACATGTAGTGCCACTGACCTTCCATTCCCATGTTCATGCCCATTCCACCCATTGGTCCTGGGAGACACAAAGACAAGAAACTTCAATAAAAACATCTACAACTTTCACTGTGTTTGTTTCACCAGGAAATCATTTACACCGTGCTCAACAGCACTACGGTTTGCCTGTGAAACTAATTTGACAGACAGCATAGCAACAGAGCCCTCTGGATCTGGCAGAGTGAGGTGTGTGAAAATATTGAGGAGGGGTGCAGAGTGGTTAAGTAGCCTGGCAGTTTATCCAAACCTGCTGACTTTGTGTGGAGGGTAAGATGGGGTGAGAGACTTGAGAGAATTCCAGAAAAACAGGGGATATAGGAGGAGGATAGGAGCTTAAGGACAAACTCTGGGATTAGGCCTGATGGCGTGAGAGAAGGACTGACTCTGAGGGAGAGAGGAAGAGGATGGTGGTGGAATATGATTGACCACACCTGTTCTGTTTTTTTTATTTCAGGGAGGGAAGCAGCAATGTGTGTTTCTTCTGTGTTGCTGCACAGTTTACACCCAAACCACAACAGTCATATAGCCCCCACTAAGAGCTTGTGTATGAAAATAAGACAAGCAGCATGATGGTACAATAAACCACCAACATGGCAGATAGATTCTGAGTGAAGCACACATCTACACCTAAACAGAGAGGAGGGCAAAAAAATGCCTAAAGAAACAAACAGAGGAAGGACTGATGGTTCAAGGCTCAAGAAGACAAAGACATGAAACTGAGAAAACAACAGCAAGGAAAGATGGGATGAAAGAAAGGGACAGACACGCAGAGAAAGCCTTACCAGGTGGTCTGATTCCCATGTGCTGCTGACCGTCCATGACGAAGCCCCCCATCGGCTGGCCATCTGGATTGTAGGGAGCTCCTTGACTTACTGTGGATGGAAGAGAAGACAGGGAGGGAGGGATAGAGGGATTGGAGGGAGGTAGCAGAGTGGTCAATTAGTGCTTTTAATTAAGGCTCAGTGGCCAGAGCGGGATCATCTGTTGGCTGGTGCACGCACAGGAAGCCGCCATTGTCTGTCAACGTCATTCTGCTCCATGTCTGTGCAGCCGGCCACTGTAAGCCCCTGGAATACTTTAATGCAGCTAAATGCTCTAATAGGGATCAGACTGGGAGTTTAATATACTGTACACTATGGGACATTTAAGAGACACAAGGACTTTGGTTTTAACGTGATTATTTAATTAGTGACCAAAAGCAAACCTATGTTTGCATTACTGGAATTGTTTGATTTCAAATTAATTCCTTATGCTGATTAGCAAAGATTAGTGATTATATCATTAAATACACCAACAGTATGTTGTTTTTAGTTTAAACTCTTTCTGATGCTTATATATTTTAAAAACTCTTCAGAAACTCTGGGATCCAATTGTTGATTTTTTTTTTGTTTTGTTTAAATTCTGTGTTCACTTGTTTGCACCACCAGCCAACAGGTAAGTAGTAGAGTGTACAATTTATACATTTTCATCATTCTAGTGATACTGACTGAAAAGATCAAAATGTACAGCCACTTAGATAAACATCAAAAAATTGCATGATACAGCAATGCTTTTAACATAACTGTTGCTCCTATCAATGTCTAATTACACATAGATTTTTTAAAAAAGAACTTGAGGCGGACGCTTTCACAAGTTTCTGTTTGTGACAACTATACATCATTCTTGCTAAACGGACCCAGAAATCTGCTCCTACCTTAATGCTTTATCTTATAAATCCTGCCTAAAGCTGAGCAGCCAGGATAAGTGAAACCTGATCACGTTCCAATTTTTTGCTCCCCTCCATTGTTCTGCTCTCATAGAAAACCACTTACCTTCGATTTAGGCTGTTTGGGGGTCAGTCAAGCAAAAGCAAGACCTCGGCCCCACTGAATGCCTTTGAACTTTACTGCGCCCCTAATGCCACCCTGACCTCTGACCCCTATTACAGGTAATAAACTTTACGGCAGTCCAAACCAAGCCATGCACCAGGGGGACCACTCACTCACTCCCCTCGCTCCCTGAAACAGCCGCAAATAGGGTTGAGGGAGGGTGTTTAAAGGAGCGGTAGGGGAGGAGGGGGGAGGTAAAAACAGGTCTGGAGCCAAAAAGCCAATCAGCGGTCACCCAAAAAAAAAAGACGGGTGTAGTTGTCTTTATGTTATGGTTTGAGCCAGAGGGGAATTTTTTGTTTTTCCTTTGCCTGTTTGGTAAAGAGGAAGGAAGGAGTTAAGAGAAAACTTTTTTTTGAGAACCAAGCTAGTTTCGTTTACAGGATAAGAAGAAAATAAATCCACTCTCCATAAACTCATTTTCAGCCAAATTATTCTATTATTAATAGTTTTTCACCCCAAATGGCATGTCAAAGTTGATTAATGGTTGCTGTTAATGTTGCAATGTTTTGGTTCTTAATTTTAGTGGTAAGTAATGGCAGCGAAGGGGGAAGTCCCCAGAGGATTTGGGCATTCCAAGAAGGGAGCATCAGTCCTGTATTTACCGGCTGAGGGGCCTCCGGGTGCATGGAGTGTGGATGGCTTTCGCCTGCGCGACTTGAAAACAGTAACTATAGGAGACTTGCCTGCACGGTTTGACTGGTCGATCATGGGCTGCACTATTCTCCTCCTCGCGTTAATGAACCTGAGAAAGGTGAAGAGAAGGAGGAAGAGGGTGGTAAAGGGAGGAGGGGCATAAAAGGAAGGAGAGGAGACAAAAACACAGAAACATTGTCAGAGCTTTACTCAAAACACGATTAAGCAAAAATGCTGACTAATGCTTTGAAGATCTTGGCATCCAGCACAAAAACAACCACATTGCCAAATCAGCCTCTTTCTTTTAGCTAACCATAACAGCGATATGGAGTAATTATTCTCCCATAAGCAATGCTGAGCCCCAGTAAAGCCTCCCGTTAGGCCACAGTGAAAGTCACATCTTAACAACTTTAATAACCAAGGCAGTCGTCTTTGAAAATGCAAAACTCCGCAACTTGTGCAAACTTGCCTCAACATACACACAGCCAACACTGAACAGTGGGGTCTTTGTGGGGCGAGGCTTAGCCGAGATTTTTCTCCCTGCCTGTCTGAAACATTTCAACCCATCTCGCTTTGTTGGAGATGTTCCATCTCGCAACGAGCTGAGATTGCTGACTGTTTAACACGCTTGGCTTCGAACGTGGCAGTGTGGGAAGTGTTGCTGACAGAAACATGTCACGTTGCCACTGGTGAGAGGCATTGTTTTGGGTGACACCCCTGCTACGACAGGTGACCATGTGTTACTTTTTTTAGTGTGAGTGTGTTTTCACAAGGGGCAAGATTTTGCCCACATATCCTTGGACTAACCTCTTTACTCCATGACCTCCTATAAAAGTGCATAGTCAAACCATTGATACACACACACAATCCCACTCCTGCATGTATTCACACACATTCACGCCCTTGTGCACGCTCACATAGGCAGCGCTCTGGCCTTGCTCAGCCTAAACCCTTTTGAAATGACCCTTTGGCCTGTAATGACCCTGAGGAGAGAGGGCTCTTGGGGCTTCTGACTTGATTTATGTGTTCCTGCTGTTGCCCCACCGGACACTTCTATTTCATTTCTGAAAGGGGAGCGTTAGCTGAACTTAAAGGGAACAATAGTACTTTTTTCGACTTTTAAAGCTGGAAAATAGAGCCTTTAAGAGCTCAAGGGAAGGTGAGAAGGTTGCACAAGAAACAAAAGGACACAAACATGGTGCATCTGTTTGAACCCTAATAAGAGACCAGAAGCCTCTTGCTTTGTATCTGTTTAATATTCCCTCATCAAAACTGCTTTATGTGGCTCCTCCTTTTTTTTTTTTTTTTTTTTAGCCTGCTCTCTGTCCTGTTTTATGTCCTGAAGACAGCGCTGCAGGGAAATGACGAGACAAAGAGTGGCAGAGATGGAGAGCAATAGAAATAGAGAATGATTTACCATCTTATTGTGTTTTGGTGTTTTAGGTCTTATAAGATGCTTCAGGAAAAAAAAAATAGTCAGTGATGCAACTGCAGTTCCCTGAGAGGTGAAAACTAAAGTGATGGGGATCTTATCATTTGCACTTGGGCCTTTGGGAGTTTTGTTTTGCATTTGTTACAATAAAGTATGCTGAATTGGAATTTTAGGGGGGGGGGGTAGAAACAGAAAAAGCTAGGGAGGAATGCAAGAATGCACTGACATGGCAGAGCACCATCAAATGAGGGAACGTCTGGAGTTTTATCACCAATGCTCTCTCTCCCTCCCTTCCTCCCCAGCTACCCTGTTTTGCTGGGGAGATATGGGAGGAGGAGCAAAGTAGTAAGGGCAAAGAGGGTTGAGGAGGCCTGAGCATTCCTTTAACTCTCCTCTCCTCTGCTGTCCAAACCCTCTACAGAAGGACGAGGTCAACTCGAGGCCAGTGCTGGCTAACTGTTGACCTCTCCTTCTCTTCACCTCCTTCCTCCTGTCGTTCATTGATGTCTCCTTGGTTGTTCTTCTTTCGTTGTGCTCCACGTTTCTGGTAAAACATGTTGGGGTTTTTTTCTGCCTCCCATCAAATACAGTGATGGAACAAAAGGAAGCTGTTTTGGTAGGAGGTGTGCTCTTCTTAGAAAGTCGTGCATGTATTCTTGGTACAATGTTACTCAGGGAGGAATGTAACTGACCCGAAGCTTGATGTGAAATATGGCATCAATACTTAGTTGCACAAAGAATTAAACAGATGAAGTATAAATGGGTTACTGCATGGCTGCTACAAATTGTACTAAAGTTATGTGTGTTACTATTACTACTCCTAAAAGAACAACAGTGACTCTGCCTCTCTGTATCTGTTTCCTTCTCCTGCTTGCTCCCTCCTTATCATTCCTTCCCTGTATGGTGGAAACTGGCAGCCCACCTCCCAGCAGCAAATCTACAGTCTGACCCACCAAACTCCCTCCTCCTCTCAAACTCTTGCTGGTTTCCTGTCCCTGTCGTCCCCATATCTGAGGCCAGATGCACCATGGGGCCTGGAACAAAGGATAAAATGCCTCTCATAATAGCAGCCAGGGGAATGGAGCGATGGAGAGCTGGAGAATAGGAGGGAAGGAGGAGTGAGAGAGTGGGGCTCTGGTCTGCAAACCAGACACTCTTGCTGTGACCGTTAATAAGCTGACAGAAAGAGGCTGTGAAAGAGGGAGATGGAGAGAAAGGAAAAACAAAGGTAGAGAGGACTGAGAGATAAAGAGTAATGGAGGGACAGAAAGTAAAAAGAGAGGGGCAGAAAGAAAAGCAAAGTGAGGCTTCACCTTTTCACGACCTCTGGGTGCTATAGGGCCAGTGTTTATGGCCTGTTCACTCCCCTGCCTCTCATCACAACACAATGAGCTGCACTATTCAGCTCCACTCGGAGCAACAATAGCTGGGCTATTTTGGTGTGACACACTACTGGTGGTATGTCTAAAGTTGGGCAAAAAAAACCCAAAAAACATCCAGGAGGTAGGATGACTTGTATAGCTCAGGGAATCCAACATGGTCTGAACACCGTCAGGAGTGGGAGTTGGATCCCCACCAGGGACACACATGTTTGACATATGCATGCAACCCATGATGCAGCGCATCAAAAAACATGTCGGCCATATGTTACGCCAGAGCTGAAGGCACTGAAGTCATATAAGGAGACTGGGAGAGTTTTATTCTTTTTTGTCTCCAATCTATTTCTCCTTCTGAGTTTCCTAATGTCGGGATTAATTCTCCAACCTCTCTCCCTCCTTCTCTGGGAAGAGTGGAACTGATTGCGACGGCGTCTGCCAAGCCCTTGCTAATGTCCTATTCTCATTACACCCGAGACACACGCACACATACACAGGCATACAGAACCGAGTCAGCCGCACACAGGTGTACACGAAGCGCACGTGAAATGCCCAATTAAAAGCAAGAAATTGTCTTTTTCATCAGCTGCCTTTGTTGCGTGACCAATTAGGGGATAATTTAATAACGAGCAGTGGAAAGATGCAGATTGGATATACAAAAGGTTACCCTGCAAGCTCATTGATTTAAATTCATGTGGAGTTCTCAATATCTGCGGCACACATACTCACGCATGCACATCTCCTGAGCCTACAACCAATATTATATTAGTAATACGAGACACACTGAAACACACAAATGTGCACACGTCCTCGGCCCCAATATTACATTAGTAATTGGAGAGTTTTTGAACGCGCACGGCCTGTACAAACCCCACAGTTATACACAGCTGGATATTTCAGCATCACATACATTCATCAGGACCTGGCGGTGGATTTCAGCGCACGCCGACAGAGGTTTACATGCATATTCAAATCTGAGAGCCGCTTAAAATAACTGTGTAACCACACACTCCTCCTGGCTGCCAATCAATGTGATTTAAAACACTTAAGAGAAAGCAAGCTCCGACGGGTAGAGTCGTGTAGTTATCATCAGGTTGTCACTGCGCGGCAACCATCGATTGTATGCTGCTCAACCACAATTAACGCCCGCTCCATATATCCTTCCTACACGCTGCTGACACACACAGATGCACACACACATGATTATGAAATGAAATACTTAATTTATGTCCTTTCTTTCTTTGGGTGTAACTTTTAAATAAACCCTCCTTCTATTACTGTGATGAGGGTTATGCATTAGTCATGTTTAACACTGTACATGTGCACACACCAGCAGCAAGTCACATAAGCAGTATACGCATGTTAAAGCTATAAGTCTATAGACTCAATTCTAATGTTCGACCTCTTTTCAGAACTTTATCCTGTGTCCAAGCACCTGTCCACTTCCTTAAGTAATGAGTTGTTATTCTTACAAAACGTATGCACATCTGGAAGTGGCAGTGCGTTCGTGCGCTCATACCTGCACTCTGCATGTGTGTATGTGTTTGCGAGCAAACTGCATGTGGGTGTGTCAGGGAAGTACAGTTATGAGTTTCTCCCCTTGTTATCCTCAGTTGACGAGTTAACTCATAAATCACCTCCTTCTCGTTTCCCTTCCACGTCCCCCTCCCTCTTTCTCTCTCTCTCTCCTCCTCAGTGTCATTTGCAGGTCAGATGCTTGGATTCGATGATGCAGATTAGTTTAAATAAACTAACACAGCTGTTTGCACAAGTCCATTTGTAACATATTCTCCACAAAACTAATGCAAATAACAGCTTTTTTTCATGGCTTTTACAACCTGAATGACTTATATTCGGACCAATATACTTTGTATGAGGGGTGAATTTAAAAAAAAAATCCCTCAAATGTGGGAAATGTATACATATGTCTTTGTTTAAAAATCTTTGCTATGAGATGCAATGGAAAAAAAAGATCATTTAAAGCATTGCTGCCTTTTTTGTTATAGAAAGTTGACCTGTGTTCTCTCATCTCAAGTAATTACCTTCATTTTTAGATGTGTGGAAAAATGATTGAATGTACTGTTTTGTATCTTAGTCCCTTAATCATCCTATGACAAACTCAGCTGCATCTTGAGAGCCCTTGTGGGAATGCTGTACACAGGATAGGAGTCACTGATTTTGAGGAATTCTGACCTCCAAACTTTCAACGTTTCATGAGTAAGCCAAACTTAATGCTGAGCAAAGAGACTGTGTATTGTCTTTAATTTGTCTGTGCAGTTTTCAACACGTACAAATTCCTACATGCACGTACACAGTTACAGATATAGGACTCGGCTCCTTGGGCTGCATGCTCTCACTTGTCAATGTCTTGCATCGTTCTCATTGTTTTCCCAAGAACTTGTCTTTTACCAATTAACCGACCACAGAGATCTAAACTCACACTTAATTCCACACAAAATCGTGCAACACAATCATTCCATGATTCCTTGAGATTCCTTGAGATTTTCAGCCGCATCCTACAGAAAACGCTGATGTGCATCGGGTCTGTGGAAAAAGCATTGCAATGTACTTATCACCTCAAGGTTAGCAGGCACACAGAAAAACAGAAGCATACATGCATGGACATACATAAACAGTATGGACATGCATTTTACGAGTACGGTTGAAGTGAGGTCATGTAGGAGTCACATGACCAAGTCAGAGTGCAGTTCGGTTGTTATGAGACTAGAGGTCTGTGTTTTGAGTCAGCACAACATGCAAGTCTTTATTGGCACGCAGATAGGTCCTCAACCATCTCCAAATGAATGCATAGCTATGTACACACACACACTGACACACACATTCAGTGCATCCAAGGCTGCTGATCCAGCTTCTAATAACATGAGGAGGATTAGCAGGATCCAGTGCCACATATGGAGGGAAACTTAAGAAAACAGTGTGAAATTTAAAAGGAGCTTTAGACTGAGAACAGACATGGGGTCACTTAATCCCCATTACTGCACACACATAAAATGCAAGTATGCACGCACACACACACACACACACACACACACAGTCCCTATTGCTCCACTACCTAAGAGCCCAGTGTCCATTAAGACAGCCATGAATCTACCACTAAAGCTGGTTTTACAGAGTGGAGCAACAGGCCGGCTAACTACTCACACGCATACACACAAACTGGGGAGGAACTCAGTGTGTATGCGTGTATCCATGACAACCAGGTGCCTCACAGAGTTATATAGAGGAACTTTTGGCCACTTGAAAAACATATATGAACTCAATGGCTCTGACTGAGCTGGCTTTGCAACACTCAGCAACTTCTAAATGGGACTTGCCAGAAAGACAAAATATAAACAGAAGTAGGAATAAAAGGGGCAAGACAGAGAGAGAGGGGGGCAAGCAGACAACAATCACAGAAAAAGACATAGAAACGGAGATTAAGACAGTAGAGGAGAGCCTGTAGCTGTCACATGTGACCCCAGTCACTCTCTTTATCTCTGTTCCTGCTTCCTTTCAGACACGTTCAGCCAGCCTTGGACTCAGCCAGCCAGTCATCCATCAATGCCAGAAAAAGAGGGGATGGCTTGAAGCTTGGCTTTGCCCAGAAACAACATGGCAGTCCTTTTCTGCCCACTCTACAAACATAACACTGGATGGAGCCTCTGTCCTTTAGCCTTTGGGCTTGGATCGAAATGAGTGTGTGGCTCCGCGTGTACACATGAGTAGCTCTATTCCACTTGAGTGCGTTTTTTTTAGGTGTGGGTTTGCATCCACAGCTCACATATATTGTGTGTTTTTATTCACCACATTCACAAAAACTCCACTAACCCCCCCCAAAAGACTCTGTTCAGACAGGGATGAACAATGGTGTCACACAGAGCCAGTATTGCTGACAGGGCTTGCAGTGTGGACCGATTCAAACAAAGTGGTTGACCTAAATCCCCCTCCCATACTGCCTGTGTCATATCCTGTCTTTGGAGTGTCACTTCCCCCGCCGGCTCACAGCAGCTTTCACTATGGGGGATCCCTATGGCTGCCCAGAAACAAGTAAAAGCAGTTTTAGGTTTCAACAGTAAGAAGAATAACATTTTTAGTGGAAAAAAAGAACTAACACTTATTTTAATGGAATAAATCAAAGTCAGCCCTCTGTTAATTGTAAGAGTAGCAGTCCGATTTTTTCTCCATATTTAAGTTTGCCAACAAAACCCCTTGTTTTGCATCCTGCTGATTTCTCTCCACAACTGTTTTTTTTTTTTTATCAACATGAGAAAACATCAGCGTGAGAGCATCAACTGACTGATGGCGGCGAGTACGACAGCGACCATGTGTGCTTCCACACAGACCCTGGCATTCACATTGTGCTGCCTTTCATGTTTTGGACCCCCCCTCCCTCCTCACTTTCCCTCCCCTCCCTGCTACAAAAGGAGGTTGAAAAGCAAGAGAGAGGAGTGGGAAGAAAAGAAGAGGGAATAAAAAAGACAGAGAGAGGGGCGAATGAAGAGAAATGCAGGTTTGGCCTCGGGCGGCGTGCTGTGATGTAAGAGAAACACATGGAGAGAGAGAGAGAGGAAGAAAGAGGGAGGAAAGGGGGAGGAGAGATGGCATTCGGTGCACCCTATGTCTTTGCACATTGACACCTATGCACTTGCACACAAACACACAGATTTCTGTTGACATAATACAGTAAAGAGCAGGTTGTGTCTGCACAGGCTGAAGATTCCTGTAAAAGGCTATTGTTAGCAACTGAGGGAGGAAAACATTGTTTTTTTAAAATTATTCTCGCATTTTAAGTCTATGTTGAAATCTTTACGGTGAGGTCATATGTAAGTGTGTGTGCGTGGTATCTACTGTAATGTCAGGGAGTTCCAAACTGAAGAAACTTGACAGAGCTGCAGTGTATGAAACAGGCTTCAGGGCATGAGCTGGAACTCAGTGTTAATTCCAAAACACACACACACACACCTTGGAGGACTTTCTGTGAACAAGTTCCAGCATCTCTCTCTCTAACCTGTCAACATACTGAACCACACAACTTATCTCACTCTACCTGTTTGTCTTTCTCTTCCTCATGATGAACCATTTAAGTCTTGTTCAGCTTGGGCCTAACTTACACTTTGGGCTTTCATTTTTATTAGATGGGGATATTTGATGGATATCTGCCAGATATGATGATATATCATATCAAACTGATGTAGAAGCTCAATAGCCAACAAAATATCGGAAAGGGCCTCCTATTGAAGCAACTTCAAGGGGCCCATTCCAAGAATTCATGCATATTTATGGATAGAAGAAGAGATGAACAAGGATTCTAAGTCAGCTGTTAGAGTTATCGCTCTTTTAGTTAATAGTTTCATTATTTGCCTTCATTTTCCTGAAATATGTCTTATTACGGGGCAATAGCCATATTTACATCAATGCTCTATGTGCGGTTTGATGTTGTTCATTCACAAAAAGAAAGTCATGATTGTCTCCATTTTAACACTTGGATGAGGTGGTTCTTATTTTTTGAAATACGTTCTGACATATAAAGCATTTAAACTGCATCACTGATCATTTAAAGTATAACCTGTTTCTGCATCCACAAAACAAACAAGGACAATTTTCTCTTTTGGTTGACATGAAAGAATGTGTTCAACTGACTGAAAAAGAAATCCAAGGGAACTAGTTTGGCTTCTTTTGCTCTCTTCAAGGGTTTGTTTCCACTAAGCAACCACTTGACATTGCATATCAACACTATTCACTCCAAACCAGTTCATGTAAAGTTATCATCTTCTAAAGTACTTCTTGAACAGCTTGTGTCTCTCTCGTTTTCTGTTACAATATTTTTTAGCTGTTTTACAACAGAGTAGGAAAAGAAAGGGTTTTTATTTATTAGTGAAGCATATTTGAACCAATCTATAGAAAAAGAAAAAACATGATGTTTCCAGGTGGTTGTGGTAAAGATTATAGGTTGTAATTCAGTAGAAGAAGTAGCTATCCTAACCAAAAACAAACTATGACATTCACTAAAGGGAAAAGGGTAAGGTTTTTCTCCTGGAACTATTCTCATCTTTGGGAATATCAGGGCTATTAAACCATCTGGGAAGATGTCATTTGCAAATCTGTGTTCTTTATAGGAAGCAAAAACATCTCAAATGGGGCTTTAAACTTTTTTGGCATATTAGTGGAACTTTTTTTTATATATATACTTTCCCCTTTGATATAATTTCCATTCACCACTTGTAATTCACATCTTCTAAAAGTGAGTCCCAAAATGGGATGGAGGTACCGCTAATATTAAGAATTAGCAAATCTTTGTTATCCCTTGATTTTGGTAATTGTTTGAGCATGAACCTTGCATGAATGGGAATGTGTTACTTCAGGTAAAAACATCTCCAAACTTTTGTTTTCATGTCCTTGTTTCTCACTCCCTGCTTGTTACTTCCTTTTTCATTCTCTAACCTCCATCTGTCCGCTGTTTTTCGACTCGCTTCCAGAAACCCGATAAGCAGCATATACATACGTGCCATACCACTCCTTCCTAAAAAGCTTCAACGTCCGTCCACTCTGCCCTTTTAAATACTCCCTCTCTTTCTCTCCCCCTAACTCTCTCTCTGTCCAGGCTTTTAAGACGTTCGTAAAAGGAGGTCTTATTGACAAAACAATTGCTCGGCGGGGCTTAAACACTGCCTTTAAAGGGGTATTATTAAATTGCAGGCAGGAAGGGGAGGGGCAGCCAACAAGGGAAACCTGATGACCTCGCTATCGATTTTTACATCACCGGAGCGTTAGGAAAACTTAGCGCAGAGATACTGACTGCATCTAGAGAGAGACATGTTATATGTTGCACATTGAGCTTTTAGCTGCTGCCTGTTTGCAGAGTGGTGTAATTGTGTAAGCAGGTAAAAGGTTGTGTTGTTCTAGAACACTTTGATACTGTGGCTGCAGACAGATCTACACCTGAGTCAAATCACTGTGTGCATTCTTTCCTTGCTGATTTATATTTCATCTATGTCACAAAATGATTTTTATGCATATTGATTGTTCAGTATTGGTTTTATTTGCTCAAAAATAACAGTTTTGAAGTGGAAATTGGTAATAAATTAAGTTCTTTTTTAAAAGGAATGGTTGAAGATAAAGGTTTTATGTCATGTACAAATAAAACTAGATATGTTAGATACATGTAGATATTTGTAAGTTATGATGTCTGATTTGCTTCTCCTACTGGTCATTATCTTATTTCAAGGACATATAAATATGTGCCTCAAGTAAAAAGCAGAGAATGTTTCTTGTGTTTAAACAGTTTGGACATCGTGATCCAGCTCTCACTTGCCCGGACAGATTCCTGCTTCTTAAGTATTTCTTCATAGAGCGTGAAAACAAGAACTTAAAATGGTTGTTTTGGGGGGAATTCCTTACATTTAAAAGTACCATAACTGTACTGCAAATAAATGCCTCAGAGATTTATTGCAAAGATGACACCTTTTGCAAGAAGATATGTTACTTTTGTTATCGGATACTACTCCTGCAGTGAGCTGCAGGAGACTTCAGTTCATAAATAAGATGAAAAGAAGCATTTCAGAGCATAATTGTAAATAATAATAAAATACAGCAAATCCTGATGATGCTAATCTCCTACCTTCAAAATTTGATAAAAACCAAAAACAAATTATTTGTTTTATCTGTAGAATTATAACCCCATAAGAATGAAATTAAGAAATACAAGTTTGGATATTTGTATGGGATACCAGAGCATATTCATGAATATGTTTAAGTTGGTGTGTGTTAGCTTGTACAACACACACACACACACACACACACACACACATTTGTACTCTGTGTGCTGTAGCAGTATAGAAAATGTAGGTTTGGCTTTGTTTGTGGGTGTATATGCTGTAGGGACTACTTTTGGGTTGTGAAATGCATTTAGGCGTGTGTTTACCTTCATATACACAATTTTGTTGTGTGAATGTGAACACACATCCACGTACAAACACAAGCAGCATTATACACACTTACTTTCTCCATTCAAATTGAGATTCCCTAGTGCAGCTTATTTCTGCCAATAATTCATGAGTGATCTGCGCCCCTTGCCGGCCTTTAGCATTTTTATTTAATCTGCTGAGCCCCACCACGTGCTTGCTCATCAATAATGCACACAGACATGTGTGTTAACACATCTATGGTGGGTGAGAGAAAGAGCAACGGAGAGTGTATGGGTGTCCGGCACAAAATGTATGATGTGAGGTTAAAGCACATGATAATAAAGGGATTGTGTTTTTTTTTGGTGTGTTTCTAATGTTCTGAGGTGGAACATGTGACAGGATTGAACTGTGTATTTTATTTGTCATTGTACATACTTTTCAGCTTTGAGTCCTCCCCTGCTGGGACGACAAACATGGATGACAGTTCACAGTTCATCTGCATCCTTTTGACAGCCTCGCTGTGTGTGTTTGTGTGTGTGTGTGTGTGTGTGTGTGTGTGTGTGTGTGTGTGTGTGTGTGTGTGTGTGTGTGTGTG
>JBBBVU010000017.1:23265005-23290642 GCA_037177055.1 Atherinosoma microstoma
TGTGTGTGTGTGTGTGTGTGTGTGTGTGTGTGTGTGTGTGTGTGTGTGTGTGTGTGTGTGTGTGTGTGTGTGAACACACTCCTGTGAAGTTTTTCATGCTTTCTGAAGACCTCTTTGGTTTTATTCACAGTTGCAGACCTGATTTGGTGCACACACACACATGAGTAAATGTCTGTGTACAGTATGAGTGTGTGTGTGTGTGTTTGGACATGTGCACATGTATCCATGTGTGTGGGGTTTTTCAATAGCCACTGACAAACAGAATCACATCTAGGGAAATTGACTTCACCAAATCAGTGGGTCAGGAGGTAACATCACTGGGGGTTGCTATGGAGACACCCAATGACGGGGCTTCCCATCCAGCACAACAACACGCCTGCGAAATGGCAGTTCCCCTAACATAACCTCTTTCTGTCTTTCTCTCCCACACTCTGTGACTGTCTTGAATTTCTCTTTATCATCTTTTCTTATTTTATTTCTCCTCCACTTCTCTTTCTCTACTTCCCATCGTTTTCTCTTTGTCTTGATCTCTATGTCGCCCCATTTTCCCTTTATTGTTTTCCTGCTCTATCACCCTTCCATGCTACAGCATACAGCTCGCTTGCTCAAACAGCCAAACCATGCATGGAAATGTGCCTGTGGACAAGTGTGCATATGCACACACGTACACACACACACATATATTTACACACAGACACACACATATACACACACACACACACACACACACACTTGTATACAAGGATATGTGAGGGGGCAGCGGGATCCCACCATGCAGGGTTTAACAACTAATACCCCTTAGATTAACCACCCCCGGTTCTTCTCTCTCTCTGTGTCTATCTGTCTCTCTCTCTCTCTCTCTCTCTCTCCCTCATACACACACACACACACTCAAACACACACACATACAACATCTTCCACAAACCAAGATTAGCCACCTACGATTTACACAGTGTGCGGTGGTCTTGCTCAAACACACACATGCACACCTTCAGGGTTTGTTGCCATACCCCTACCAATAAAAATAACAAACAGAACGAGAGCATGCAGTCAGCCTTAAATGACCAAGCTACAGTTCATGTGACCGTCTGTCTGACTCGCTCTATCACACACAAACACACACACGCTTGGACACAGTTTGGCTTTATCACAGCTGTAAGAATTGATCCCTCATGGATTTCAGAGAGAGGGGTCACGTGATTTGATAACCTCTACAGGATTCCCTCTGGTCAGGAAGCAGTGTTTGTGTGTGTGTGTGTGTGTGCGTGCGTGTGTTTGTGTGCAATGCTTTAGCCTGGTATAATATAAATTCTCCACAGACTGATACATCATACCCTAATCTAACACCCGTCTGTCTCTGAGGTCTCAGATTGAACAATGGCTAGGAATTATGTTAACATCATTATACTGCTGGTAATGGGGAGTTATCATGTCTCATCTCTTTCTCTCCCTCTGCCCTTATCTTCCTCTCTTTTTCTTCATCTATTTTTCAGTCTGGCTCTTTAGAGCTCTCTCTTCTTCTGCACCTCCTTGCCTTTTCTGCACTCGCCACTTTCATGCTCATACCTCACAACTCACCGATACTTTCAAGGATTATTTTAAGGGCTGCGTAGATCAAACACCCTCTGCCTGGTTCTTGCCTCAGTTACCCAGACTTCAGCCCCTTTAATTAGACATGGCTAATAACACTAAGCATGTGCTGATAGCCATCTCTCTGATAAGACAAGCCGCACAAGGACATAGGGCCCCTTTTTCCCTTTTACAGTGTTACCTAAGGTTAAAATGGATAGTTAGCAACCTTATTTTATGGCCCCGGCCCGTCACACTTGTGCCCAATTAACTGCCTTGTTGGCACTTACAGAGCAGTAATTTGCAAAGGCAGGTTAGCAATCATGCTCCACACTTCTAAGCAAGGCTCCTTGTTAACCAGGGTAACTTCAAATGCTAAATGTGTTGTGAAAAAGTACTAAATACTCGTAATACATGGTCACAGAAACCCAATGAAAAGATTTTCAACAGAATAATGATCTGAAGATAATCTGCAGCTTATGTTTACCTTTCAAACATCATTTGTGAACAGATTAGTCTGAATAAGCAACAAAACTCAACGGCTGACCATTTCTGATTAGAATAGCGTAAACTTTGGGCAAATGGTACTTTTTTCCCCCCAAGAAATAAGAAACGTGATGTTTAAGTCAAAGATGAAAACATATTTTAATCACAGTAATGCTTCAGAAAACTGCAAAAACCCCAAAATAAGTAAGTCAAAGTGAAACCCTGTGATTAGTCTCAAAGCTAACACTTTGCATGTAATCATTCTTGTATAAGTTGTGCATGTTGGATGGTTTATTGGATATTTTCAAATAGTAGTTAATTAACATGGATGCTCATGTTTGGGCTGAGTTAGGCAGTTGGTTTTGGAAAATCACTCCAGGCCATATCTTCTCAGATGGATTGATCTAGGTGAGAAAGCTTTGGTAAATGTTGTGTGTGTGTGTGTGTGTCTGTGTGAGAAAGATGAAAATGGGAGTAGAGTGGAGGCATTAATTCCAATCATTAAGAACCGAGATAGCCTGGGGGGGGTCCAACTCCTGAAATCGACTGCATGTAAACTCCGAAACGACTTACCAGTTGTTCACTTGTAGGATGGTGAGGCCCGTGTCTTGTGCCAGCTGTTTCTTCTGTTCTTCTGATGGGTAGGGATGCTGTAAAAGAGAAAAGGCATTTAACAAAAAAACAAAGAAAAGGCTGGCCATAAATTGTTAAATGAAGCTTCTTGTTTCTGCGAAAAAGGCTTGATGTGCCTTTAGCGGAGGTAGAGATGTTGCAGGGCATAGGTTGCTCATACAGTCACACACACAAAACCTCACGCTGTAATATGTGTGCACATGCTCACACAAAACCTCACGCTGTAATATGTGTGCACATGCTTGTTGGTGCGTAGGTGTCAGTAAGCTTTTGTGTATATCTGGATGTATATTCTACGTATGTGTGAGTGCGTGCACGTTGATATACACCCCCCCCCCCTCCTCAATTCATTAATGGAATATGAAATCTTGTAATTAATGGCAGCCAAAAAGGCAAGCCAATTAGAAAGTTAAGTGAAGTGGAGAACCAGCTCTGGTAATTAGGCAGCCTCTTACACAAATATATTCGCGTCTGCGGCCCCCCTTTCACCCCGCTGCATATGTAATCAGTGAGTGGGGAATATGTAGCATTAACCCGATGGAATACAGACAAGCAAATGAAAAATCTCTCATCTTTATTCCCGCTGGTTGCTCTTACTCTTATTGAAACTTGTACACTGATGAGGCTAACTTGGCCTCAAATTATTTCCACAGTTTCACTGCACAACTTTAAGTTCTTTTTTACATCTTTTTACGAACCAGCTTAATATAGGAAAAGGGATTTCCCAAAAAATGCACAATACTGCCTCAGTGAGTCGTTTAATCTAGTTTTTGAGTCTTTAAACTTTGAAATATCAAACCATCTGCCAGAGCGAGGGTTAAATAGTACTAAAATTGTCCAATGTAGTCACGCAGAGACAAGGAAACTTTATCAAATTATCTATATAATCTCATCTTGATTTAGCTCTTAATGTTTTTAATCATACCTCATCACTTTCATTTTAACTGTCACTTCTTCAGTTTTTATTTATTTAAAGATTTAAAAAATGACGCTTACATGCATGATAAACAAGACTGAAGTCATTGGATAGACAGCCCAAACTGACTTAAACACAGTTTCTTCCAATATAAAGCACAGGCTGAGCCACCTGTTTAAATATATAGAATGAATAAATTGGATAAATGTGAACTCGGGGAGTGTGTTGATTTATATTAGAGTGGGTGGTATCACAGATGCACTGAGCCTTGTTCGTGCAGGACAATGTACTGTTCATGACCAAGACAAGACATGAACTGTGCTGGACACTATAGGCAGGCTATAAAAAAGAAGAAGAGGAGGGAGGAAGAAAGGGAGGAAGGGAGAGAATGTATTGTTGAAGTGATAGCATTAAATGGAGATCTATATAAACTCCAAATTGCTGTGTATACATTTACATAATTGCGTTGATGTTTAAAAATAACTAAAGAGGGTGGCATTTGATGGTATTCAGGAAAAAAATGAAAAAAATATATATTTTTGGTACTCAAACAAATATACATCAAAGAAAATACATATTTCAGATTATTTTACTTTCTCGGGAACAAGCAAAAACCTCAACTTTCGGTGACTTAAGCCTCGACTTTTATGATTCATATCTGACGTTATGGTTACCAACAATAGCCGCCACACATGTGGCTACTCCAATATGTCTAACAAGACGACACCCTTGATAGTCAATCAGACGAACAAAATCAGTGCGGCGCCAGCTTTTTCATTTTTTCATTACACTTTTTCAGCGCATAATGAACAGGATTGTGTTTAATGCTGGGACAACCCAGCAGAGAGAGCGTGAGAGGAGACAGATTTTTTTCCCAGCATTTCCTCGTCCATGTGATTGGTTGCGGGGAATGGAAACACAAGGAGGCTAATTTCATGGGCTAAGATATAATTGCATTGTCGCCTCTGGCCAAATTTGTGTCCACTTCTTTCAACAACCATTTTTGTGCTCCTCTCTGTGGGTGCGTCTGTGTGGATACATGCATGTGAACTGTCCGTCCATTCATGTGCAGTCTCGCATGAGTGTGCGCACGAGTCTCTCTCCTATTGTAGACTGATGAGATAATGTCAGAATTGAAATAACTGCAGAAAAAATAGGGCGCCTCTTGCCCGTCTGTGTGCTGAAAGTGAGAAAACATTATTCTTTAGGGCCTTGTGTCATCTGATGCAGTGACGCATCTACTGAGCTGAAGTTATTTTTTCAGCAGTGGTTGTCTGTTTCTGTCTGTCCGTCAGCAGGATTACATAAAAAAGTAACTAAATTAATTTCATGTAACTTTGTAGAGCTGTGGAGCATGAACAAACAAAGGACCAATTAAATGGAGTTGCAGATCTCTTTCTTCAAGAACACAAGACAGAAAAATGGTAGAGAAGGAAAGCAGTCTCTTGCTGAATCTCTGGTTTACACATTCAAACCACATACATTATCTGCTGACATATTAATCTTTACTAATCATGTGAAAAAGAAATTGTCTTTAAACCTTCCCATCTCAACAAAGAAATATGACTGAATATGAAAAGATGAATGAGTCTATTCTGCATGTCGTGGATCTGTGGAAGCAGGAGTGTCTGCCTCGTGATATTGGGGGGGCTTCAGACATGCCAGGGGCCACAGTACAGCACAAATACATCTTGTTTCTACACTAGCTTCCAGGCGCACACAGACAGATATATGAAAGTAGTCAAACACAGACAATCTGTGTGTTGGGGGGGGGTAAATGTGCTTGGCTGCATGAATGTGATTTCTGTGATAAAGTAAAAACAAAAAATGAATATGAAGTTGAGGTCATATTACTTACAATATGGAATCTGAATAAACTATCAGTCTTGGAAGAAAATGTGTTGTCGGTATGTTTACCCACATGTTCACGATGTAGTCGGTTCACCATAAAAATACAGAAACTGCAAGATGTTAGGGGAGCATTCAGGTAACAGGATGCAAACCTGTTATTTATTTATACATTTTTAAGCCTAACCCTTGATTTTTCTTTCATTCAAAACCCTAACCATGTATCTATATGTCTAATCAACTGCAACTGAGAGAAAAGTCATAGGGTGAAAAGTTGTTGGACAATATTGGGTCAGATGTGACTTGAACTTGGTTCTCTTACATTATAATCTGTGATGTATCAACAACATCAACCCCACCTATATTACATTCACTGAGCAGATGCTTATAGCCTAAACAGTTTACAAGTGAGGAAATAGTCCATTTCAGTATCTTTCGCAAGAATATTTGGACATGTAGACTGGAAAAGTTGGGGATCAAACCAACCCTCATCCAACTGAAAGAATACATCTTGAGTTAGATCTGCCTCTCTTGCTTCTTTCAAGTGTTTTGTGATATCTAATAGCTATCACCATTTCATATAGTTTCACATTCAGCAGCACAATATATTGAAATTTGATCAGTATCACAATTTCAACATGCTTGACATGAATATTGCAAAAGCAGCCAAAATATCACAAAGACATTTTGACTTGAAATAGATTAAGTACAGGGGAATAATAAGGTTTCCATTCAAATTAGAAGATCTACTTCTGGCCTACGACTAACTAGTTTGCACAGGTGCAGAAATGGAAAGCAGTCCTCATTAATACACCTGAGAGTATGGCCACATATTTAAATATTTATGTTTTGTTAATAATATGAAGACCTAGTTTCACATGATGCAAATCATATGCATGTTCCAAACATGTTTCCATTTTGTAGCCCACAACATGGTAATTTCGAAATTTTTGACCATTTATTGTGGAACACTTTGCACTGCGGACTAATGGACCCATTTCTTTTTCTCATGTAAAACAAAAAACAAAAAACTGTTGATGTAACAGTTTAAAACTAAGCCAAAATAAATAAATGATGTTTATATAACAACATAAGACTGATGAGTATGAAAAAGGTCTTATCCTTTTTATACTTTATTTCTATACAGATGCAGGACATCTACTTGCAACTGTGGTTTTACTTAGTAAATAAACTTTGTCACCAGTTCTCATATTAAAAAAGAAAAAAAAAACTGCAGCGCTATGAGGAAGAGTTGGCTGGGAACATCAAAAATGTTTTTGTCCTTTCTAAACCTCCAAATTAGCTCCTATCTGTCAAAACACTGTGATTTAGTTTCTTGCTCAGCAACAAGTCGCCCAGTTTTAATATTGTCTCTGAGTGATACTGGTGTCTTAACGGCCTTTGGCTGTGGTTCAGCGGGTTTGGAGAGAGGGAAAGAAAGGCCTTTAGTGAGAAAAGCAATAACATGTTCTTTAAAAGAGCAGATGGAAAGTTTCTGCGCATCCTTCCCTCCCTTTCCTCTTCCCCGAGCCTATCTTAATGATATGTCTTCTCCAAATATACAACTCCTTTCATGAGAATTTCCACCCTGCTCGCAGCTCTCGACAGGACTCTGAGCATGTGGGTGCCAGGAGGAGTGTGTGTTTGCTTCTTTCTCTTCTGTGTGTCTTATCAATCAGAGTATGTGTGTGTGCGTCTGTTGCACATTATGTCTCTAAAGGTCAAAGATGCTTTGCAAGTTAAATATGTGCACAGTCATGAGTGTTTTTGTGTGCCTGCTTGGTCTCATTTGAGCTACAGAACTTACCGGGCATATATATAAGTTCAGTTGTTTGTAGTCATGCAGTTTGTTTATACGAGTATGTGCGCACAGATGTGTGTGGGTGAGTAGCAGAGCTGCTGTAACATCCCCTCCCTGTCTGACCGTCTTCCTCTCAGACCTTCTCAGACAAGAACAAGAGAGGGATAGATAGAAGAGGGACAGAGATGGAGAAGGAATGAGGAGGCAGGGGAGGAGACATGGAAATGGATATCTGGAGCCCCAGGGTTTCACAAAGAGATAAGAGCGTAAATATTCTTTAAGACTCTACTTCACTCCCCCCTGTCACAAGCCTAACCCAAGAGAAAAATATTATACGCCAGTAGAAGCACATCAGTGTAAACATGCCACAAAAACAGCGGTAATCGCATTATTTACTCGTAAATACGTTCTTCTTTTTAAAAATACCATCATAAAATCATTTAGAAGCACTTTAATGTTTAGATGGTGTGAAAGCTCTGCAGCATACGGACTGCTCAATCCAACATTTTATTTACCTTGTGTTGCAAAGTTGAATTATATTAAATTGATAAAGTAAGAGTAGAAAAAGTCATCCTAGCAAAGATTTCATCTCTAGAAGTTACCTCACTCAACAGCCACATACTGTTATGATTTTTATTTCCTGACCTGCATTTGAATTCATGGTCTCGATTCTTGATTTAAACTGTACAGTCCAGGAAATGTCCTTTTGTTTTGCTCCACGTCACTATTAAAGAGGGCTTTATCCATATTTCTATTTTATTAAGTTGCCCCCTCCCCATCTGATGGTGTCAACAAAAACTGCTTTCTTTCCTGTTAACTACCTCTTAATGTGCAATTTGACTCTGGCTGCCATAAGCATTAACAAAGCGATAAATGTTATTTCTTTTTTTGTTTTGGGGGGGGGACTTCTAAATGATAGAATCTTTGTGTAAATAATGTCATATTTAAAACCTGCATACCACATTTGAAATGAAATCCAACCCCTCCATCTTGATGTGTGTAATTACACCCTTTTGCATTCCCGTCTTAGCCATTAGGTGTTATCATTGCATATATTTCTATTTAAAGCTGCGCTTCCCAAGCCTCTGTGCATCCCATTAAAACGGCTTGACACGCCACATTAGCTTTATAAAACTGCAACCATGACACAGGGTGGAGGGAAGAATATGAGGGAGGAAAATCATATGTTGTCACGGCCATGTGATGTCCCTCAAAAAGAGGCCATGACACTGCACAATCTGTGGATAACAGACCTGGGTCAGGGGTGTTTTGAGTTAGCTTACTTTACTAGCAGATGGTTGGGGTTAGCCACAAGGCACAAAGATGTGAGAAAATGCAATGATTCACAGTAAACAACTTTACATTAGTGCCCACCTCTTTTTTTGAATAAGATTGTTTGTTTCTGGTTATATTTGTCGATTCCCATCCTGACATGAAGCATTAAGCAGGTTAAACACCAGCAACATTTTGCATGTGCCAGTTTAAGTGAACCGCTTTGACATGACAAGATCTATTCCCCTTCACTGTTCCCAGGTCAAGTCTCCATGGAAACCAAGCTGCCCATCAGGAATGCCTGACAGCTAATCCGGGGGCCTTTTGGCTGCATCATCCAAAACTGTCTCTTACATAGGCTACACATACTGTACATACATATACACTCACATTTGCAAAGACACTGTGTATTGGAAGTGCAGCCTGCTCCTGCCAGACATGTATGAGATTACTTTATATATTTGGGAAGACAACCACATTGTTACGCTAACAACAAATTTCCCAGACCCTGAGCACGGGGCAGACTTTAAAACAACCGTTCCAAACTATAAGCCTGTCGTATCTCATACAACAAGCCTCCAATTTCCCAATTTTTCTGCTCATTCAGTGGAAGTTTCACACTTGTGTGTTCATGCTGCGCTATGAGAGCTACGCCATTTCAAATTCCTTTCTGTGTAGGTGGCATCGACTGACATCCCTTTGACTTCATTAGGGAGCAGGGACCCAGCAACAAAGCTGGCGCTGAGAGAAAGGGGGGATTAAAGAAAAAAAAGAAAAGGGACTGAGAGTGAACAAAACAACAACAGAAAAAAACAAAGCACCCCTAACCTAATTTCCTCTGATTCAGACTGCTCTGATGCAAAATAACAAAACAGTGCAAAAACAGATCTTTTGAGAGACTCAAATGTACCAACAGGAAGAGTTCCTGACTGTCCTCTGTAAAGTCTGTGCAAAATAAATGTGCCCTTCTTAATGCAACAAAAAGGGTGAAAAAAGGCAGGAACAGGCTCTTTTATGGTGTTGGTCTATGGTAAACCAGCTCAAAGCCAGCATGAATAATTCACTACCCTTCTTTTTCGGGGAAAACCTCGATATATGCACCAGAAATTGCGATCTAACCCCCTTTTCAAACTGTTTTTGTCATCAAATCTCTCCATCTCTTCTGGAGATAAAGAAAAAAGAGGAAAAACAGATGTTCTTGGGTTTTTCATTCATTAATGAGCATTTTCCTTCTCAAAAAAACAGCTTTTGTTGATTTAGGGAAATCTCACAGCGCTCTTGCCTGTGGGAATGAGATAAATCTAGTTAGCTGGTGAAGCAAAGGGTGAAAAGTATGTCATTAAAGCTCTGGTACAAAGTGGATTAGACAATGTTCTGTGTTACCAGCTTCTCCAATATGATAATGGATGATTAGTATCATTCATCGCAGACTGTAAGGGCACATAGAATAACAAGGGGCAGCAGCCATGACTGTAGCTGTTGCTGCGGTGCCACAGGGTGTGAACAATAGTCTGCAAGCTTTACAGTTGGGTGGGTCTGAAACCTATATGTATACTGAAGCTTTCTGCAAGTATCGACATGACCAAGACTCAGGTCTTAGCAAAGTCCCATATTGTTTTTAATGCAGAATGTAAAGGGTGAGGTCTGTTGATACTAAAGGAAAGCATCTTCTATTGTGTGCTGTATTTGAGGTGTGTGCACTTTCTGGTTGCCAACACGAAGAGTGAAGGCGCGCTTCATTAGTCCTCCCTATTCCAGCTCAGGGGAGGCTAAATTTATTAAGGGGGCCGGATGTTGCACAACACCTGCCGCTGTGCTTCCCCCTGTGCAATAAAGGGAAGGGGGTGCAGCATGCTAGCTAGTGCTAGTGGTAAGTGCTGCTCGTTGGACTGAGGCTGATGAGCTGGGGCTAATTCAAGGGGTGATTATGTAGTTTGCTGGACCACTAAACCTCTTTAAGCCCGTAATTACCGCCTATTTGAGCAAGGGGAGGCACTCCAAAGCAATCGGTACTTGCACCAAGCGGTGCAGAGAACAGCAGCCACAGCTGGAGGTGGGCTGCCTCAGGGCTGCCTGGGAATGAGGGGGTGTGTAAATGAGAGTAAGAGGAATCCACAAAGCCTCATCCCAGTCAGGTACCACAGAAAGCTGAGAGAAAACAGTGGGATGCCCCTCAGAGCACTCAGCAAGCTCCAAGCTACAGCGCTTGGAGCTAGTATTTTAGCAGTGATCTTTAAGCCTGAAAACAAATGTTCTCTTGTTATAACCAGCTACAATACATTGAACTCGTTACACAGGTCTGCAGAGGAACAACATACTTTTACAGGTGAGTTCAAAGCACCAAAATAAAAATGACAGCGCAAACAAACAGACATCCTGATCACATCAACCCTTCAGCTCGAATTGTGGTTTGGAAGTGGGTGAAGAGGGAGTTGGATATGTCATTGCAGTGGGAAACTAAAAAGCTTTTTTTAGACTCCTGTCCATGGCATACAAGAGGGAATCAGATTCTCAGATTGCAAGTAGACCATAAGGGAATACATTTCATTTCACCTGACTTTCAAGGAAATTTGACTTTACATAATGCCACTGAAATCTGATCTCTCAGAGGAAGCAATTTGGGGACCAGAGAACATTCTAATAACCCTGGCGATATTATTATGCTATTATCATAATTACCCTTTTGCCCCCAACGTTTTAATTAGAAAACTCACCGTTGGCCCCTAGAGGGGTGAAAAGAACCGGAGTTGGGGGAATGCTGAAAGTAGGTAAAGGTATTTCACAATTACTCCCTTATGCTCTTTGAAGCAGCGAGTATAAGAAGACAGAAGGACGATGCAGCCTCCTTTATTGAAAGATGAAGCTTTCACACTCTACCTCCTTTCTCTGCCTTTTGCTAGCATCTCTGTCATTCAGAGGAAACCTACACCCCACACTCCTTCCTCTCTGCATCCCTCTATCTAGCTTTCTTCCTCACCCATCTCTGCCCCCTCCATCCCTCTGCTCTATTTTTAACATCTCTCTTAACTATCTTTTGGGCTGCCTCCCTTTTCCCTCCTGTTTTCTCCCACCTCGATTTAACTCTCCTCTTCACAATTAGCTCTGATCTTTTCTGTCTCCTCTCTCTCCTCAGCCAAATGTTTCCCTCCATTTCCCTCCTCTGCTTTACCCCCCCCCCCCTCCTCATCTTCAGCAGCAGAGGGCCTTCTCCATCAGTGCACCGCTTTTACAAATCAATGACTTAATCTGTCGTAACAAACAAGTGAGCAGCACCCTCAGCCCTGTTCACTTCCCCCTGCTTTTGCTAACACTACAGAGATCCCTGAGAAGTGAAAGGAGTAATGAGAAGAAGAACACTAGCAAATATCAAGAATGAAATATGCAGCACACGGAGGGGAACATGTGTTGGAAGCCAGTAAATGCAAAGAGGTGAGTTGTAAAAATGTTTCAAGAAGAACAATAAGAAGGTCGAAAGAGTGAAAAGTGAGAAAAATGAGAATATATGTGCACTGGTGTTGGTTTCCAGACACATCCACTCTCCCAGCCCTCAGCTCTGTCCGACTCTTCCACCATGAGTTATTGCCTGTCTGCATTCACCACCTGGTTCACTAGCTATGATTTCCCTCACTCCACTGGACACACAACTATACACACCACAGAAAACACACAAGTCCACATGCATACTTGTGTTTGTGTGTTTGACTGTCCCCCACCACAAGGGCACCTTGGGTCAGCTGGTCAAGTGTAAACACACCACCAGCCTATGGCCATACCTTGCGTGCAACCTTCCCCTCTAATGCATCCTGAGCTTTTTAGTGCTTTATGCAGAACACTTCAATCATAAAGTTATAGGACAAGTAAAATGATGAGGATATCATAAGATTTCATCTATAAATCACAGTTCTTTTCACAGTGCCTTTGAAACGGCACAAGTGCACCAATATGGCTATGATATCATAGTTCAAGGCCATAAAAATGTAAGGCAACACAGCTGTACATTATAGAAAAATGAAATGAGAGAGAGTCATGGAAGAAAGGAGGAGCTGGAGAGAAAAGTCAAAGAGGCAGAAGGCATGCATAAAAGATAGGAAACCCGCATGGTCTTTCAGAAAGAAGTGTTTTGTCTGAGAAGGAGATGGAGAGAAGGGGAAAGAGAGAGGGTTCACGCATGGGAGAGAATACAAGTGGGAGGAACTGAATTGATAAATTAGTTCAGCCAACGTGCAAACTGATTACCACATCGGCAGAGCCAGAGCATCTATCCAGCACGCGCATGGAAAGAGACACAAAGGCACACACACAGACACACACACACTCTCTATTAACAAAAGAGACATGAGTCTGACACTTACAAATAATAGAACAACTGCATATGCAACCACACACGCACACACACACACACACACACTAAATGTATCTAGGGCAAGCTGCTGCAGTTGCTGTAAGTAAAAGGTATTGAGCTGCTGACTCTGGCCAGAACATATCTACCAATCCTCTGAATCGCCAAACACAGCCTAATGGATAATGCTAACAGCTAGTGCTAATGTGATTTCACACTTAGCAAAGTTAATATATCACTGGTTGAACAAAATCATGCTACACACTCAGAGCCCAGGCTAAACTCAGTTTCTTGAGCGATGGTAAATGTTCTGACAAAACTAAATTTGAGGGGTGTTAAACTAAAAAGAAGCTAGTTTGGAGGTTATGTGTTTGCTTGTCGTGAGAACAAGAAGCTTGTATGGCTAGTCTCTTGCTGAGCTTTAGATAAAGGAATTTTATCAAGTTAACTACAGACCTATGACAATATTTTCCCTGATTCTACCACACGCCAACTTGCCACTCACTCTCCAATAAATTCTACAGCAATGGTGGGGAACTCCACACCCCACCCAGCCACTGACGTCATTGCTGTGGGCCTTTGAAAAGTGTGTGTACAGCATGTTTGAATTTGCATCTGAGTGTGTTACTGAGAGCGGAGAGTAAGCCCCCCTCTCTGGAATTGCAGATCATTGTAAACTGATTAGTGGGTACCAAACCAAGAAAGGTTTCACATATCTGAGTTATTGGGCATGTAGCCATCTTAGTGGACGCACACATAGACACAAACACACACACACACGCACATGGTGCTCACATACAGCTGATAATGAAAAATAGAACTGGTGTGAAACACAGCTTCACCATGAAGCCATCAATCATTTCGACGTAAAACAATGAAACCACACACTGAACTGCTTCATAGTTTCCCAACTATGAAATTATATGAGACTTCGAGGGGAGGGAAAGTAAAGAAGGAGGGATGGCAAAGGGCACAGAGATGGAAGAAATATTAATGGTGATGAAGTACAAACAGTTCAAGTACATTTTTGCCTCGACTTGTTTGTAAAGCAAACACTAACAGAGAACACCTTAAATGTTGCCAAACAGAATTCTTCTTTTGCTTTTTTTTACCAAGTTTTTTGTAAAAGTCTAAAAACCTGAAGAAAATCTGACAGTTCAAACATGAACTGACCACTTTGTGTAAGCTTTGAAAGCCATTAGATCTCTTGATCTCCTTCAGTGCTACTGACCGACCTTGAAGGTCTGTAAAGTTCTCACGTTCTCAAGGAAACACACTAGTCCACCCTTTGACTAAAGCCAGAACAACACACACAAGCGCTCACGCTTGGTCTGGATCTATGGCAGACGTTTTGGAAAAGTTCAAAGGTGACATGAATTAAAAGTTAACTGCCCTTGAGGGCTTTTAAATAGTGGGGTAAAACGATACAAGAAGCAGAGAGGAGAAAGTGGAGAAAAGATTGAAGTCAAGCCTTGTCAGAAATATAAAGAGACTTTATCCTCATATGACAATAAATGTAAAAAGAAAGAAAATAACTGCTACATGACCCCAAGGTGTCTGGATGGATTGTTTTTTCTATTTTGGTCTGTTGTGGTTAATGTACTAAACAGAAGCTGTATTTCCCCCTTTTTTTCCTTCTGGGACTGACACATCTTTTAAAAAATCCACCCTATTCAAGTGTCAAACATGAGGCTGAGTTTCTACCCATACCAAATCAACACACATGTAACTGTGAAAGAAAATATACAATTAGCTATTCTGATTTTAAATAAACCAATTAAGAAACTAATGTCTTAAGTGGCAACAAAATTCCAACAATCCAAGAAACCAACATGCACCTTTTCAGCTGCCAATGTGTGCCATGTGTGAGTTGTTCCACTATCTACTGTATCGCTCCATCCATCTGCTTGTCTGCTCGACCATCCATCATTCCGTCCATCAATCACGACACAGATGGCCTTTCAGGAGTCTCTGTCAGGACTGATGCCCTCCCTCTGCCCCAGCCATACCACCACCCCCCATCCCAAACCCCTCCTCTCCCTCAACACCCCCAGTGAGTACCCCACATAACACACACATGCATGCACTCACACCTCCAGCCCCCCACACCTTCACCAGATGGACTGGTCTCACCATCTCCAACACCCAAGACCCACTATGTACCCAGTTGGCAAAGGCAGGTCATTTTTGTAAAAAAAAAAACAAACAAACAAAGAAAAACAAGATGAAACAAACTCATGTATGTCCTTCATGAAATGGTTGTAAAGTGTGTGAGTAGCAAGTCTGTTTTTCTGTGAGGGTCAGTCCACAAAGAGAAGCCCCCAAAGAGAGCTGTCTGCTTTTGGTCCCTGGGGCCTGTCAAGAGGGATAATTGATGATGTTTTCATTACAAGGTGTGGGGTAATGTGGGGGTTGGGGCACAGTATGTGTGTGCATATGTGTGTGCGTGTATTTGTGTGTTTGGTGGGGGTGGGCAGGTTGACTCAGCTGCCGCCTCTTTGACACCAACCACTCCTGTGATTGGTACGGACAAGTCATTGCTTCCAAATGCCCTCACACACACTACTTCTTACGCATACACTCACTAAAGCTATCTCACACACACACACAAGCACACGAACACACAGCCCAGAGCCAATTCCATTCCCAGAGATAAAGTATCTAAAACCGAATAAAAATGCTGAGAATAAGTCTAAGTTGTTCTCTTGTTTTCTCCTGCCGCTGTGTCTCGTCACAGTGTCACGCCAGGCCTTTGGCAGATCTGTCCATCTGTCTGTCGTCTCTTAGGACCTCTTTGAAATCCTCATGCAGTGGCGCCAAAGATTCTGACTGCCACTTAGATTGAATTAAGACCTAATCTGAGACACCAGTCCACGTATTACTTTACAGTATCAAGACAGACATCATGCCTTTATTGTTGTTTATGAATAAATGAATGAAAACACATAAAGAGTCAGATGATATTCTCCTTTTAAGTTTGCTTCATGAAGTCTCTTCAAAGTTATTAACAAGGCGTCCTGGTGACTTGGATGGTCAATTAAAATCATTTTTCAAGAGAAACTTAATTTGTGCAGCGGATAGATAAGACAAACATCTCTAACAATAATCACAGGACAACTCTGTCATAAGTATAAAAAACATACTTGTAATATTTCTGTATTCTTGATTCAGTTCAAGCATAATACCATTTTGTAAACTTTCTCTGGTTCTTTCTACAATTATGCACTGTAAGTACGAGAACAGAACCAAAGGGATAACACTCTTCCAGGAATGGGCTGCCATGGTGGGTCAGGGTTGCCGCGGGTGACCAGGGTGCTGACATATCCAGGCTCCAGCAATAAACAGCTGAAGAATAATGGCGTCTGAGGCAATGGCGAACTCTGACCTCAGAGGTTTTTTCTCCCTACCCTCTGTTGTTTAGAAGAGGCTTTGAGTATCTAGCTTGTTTACTCTTAATTGAGAGGTTGAGGAACTGATAAGTCTTCAGTTCAGAGCATGATACAGATGGGGATGCAGAACTCTTTCTTGTTGATTTTTTATTCTGATCAATCCCAAAGTTAGCCACTGACATACATAGGAAGTTGTCCATCCATCCATCCATCCATCAGATCTGCTTAAACTTCTCCCTCCACACACACCCGGTCTAGTTCCTCCACCACCCAGGGCCCACAACAACGAGGCTCCTGGCCTCCTCTGCCAGTGCAGAAATGAATTATATCACTTTTCACACCTGTTTCTGCTCAAACCTCTGCGAACTGCTGTGTTGAGGAGAGAGAAGAAAAAAAACAGAAAAAATAATTTTCAATAGGGGAACAGTGCTCCCCCAGCTTGGCTACATCTGCGTACGCAAGCGGTTAAATTATATTCTAATTGTATTAACGGCGGATTATGCCTTCCAGTTGGATTTTTTTATACTCTCTCTCTCTGCGTTTTACACATTTTAAGGGAAGAAAGGGGGGGGGGGCAGCTCATTGAGGGTTTGCGGGTTGGCTTCTTTTATGAGCTGCGATCACGGCTGCCCCTCGTTACACTGCATCTGTGTACAAATAGGAGGGGAGGAGAGCCAGAATGAGAGCGTGTTAGTGATAATGTGTATGAGAGTGTGCGTCCCAGTCTGTGAATATACCAGCAGTAACACTTCAAATGCCAAACCCACTGCCCTCCTTTGCTACACACACACACACCTACATCAGACCAGAAAGGCAACAATCTAAATGGGAATATGGGTGGTGTGTGTAGCGGGGAGGCGGGGGTGAATTCCATCTAATTACTCTATCACATAATTTCACAAATTGCCTTTTCATAGGGGAGAGGAGAGCAGAGCACAGGGCGCGTTGGGGATTTGAGGCCTGAGCTTTCATTTACTACTCATTTCTTGTTAAATTAAACAAGAAAATACCATTTGTGTGGTGGGGAGGGTGCAGGTTAGCTGGTGTGGGTGCATTGCAACTACACAATGGGAAGATATTGTAGAAGCAGAGATGGACAGCAGCTGCTACTTTGATTTGTTTCTTTAGCTGTGAGGAAAAAGGTATCTGATGCAATCGGTTTAGAATGGCTCCAGCTTCTTAGATAATTGTATTAAACATTTTTTAGTCATTAGTGCTCATCAGTGTATTATCTACATGTTGTTTATGTGGAGCATGTGCATAAATGAGTTGGAGACAGGCAGTTTTCTCTTATCAAATTATCATTTAGCCTGTCAGTAAAAGCAGCATACTTAATTAAGGAGGTCAAATAAAAACAAACATCAAAATGTGATGAGGGCACAAGTGGAAAAGCCCTCCCCTTCTCCTTTATCTTGGTTCTGTACCAAGTTTACAGCTGTATGTCAAGCTGGCAGAGAGCTGCATGGTTCGGCCATCGGTGACAGGCGGTAAACGCTAATGTTTTGTAGTCGCTCCAAGTCAGCGCAGCCAAATACTTGCAATGAACTTGCCCCACAAGCGTTGTCAACAACATATGAGCTCATTGGGTGTGTTGGAGAAAACTCAGTGAGCTGCAACTGTTGTCATAATCCCAAATTCAATGCCAGTGCTCTATCTGTCAGTAACAAGCATGTTTGCTTCTTGTCACTCTGGATATACCCGAATTCCACAGCTTTGACTGCACTAATGATAAAACAAGCAATCTGAGGGTTGAGAAAGTTTCATTTGCTTAAAAGTTTTTACCTTTTCATGCAAGAATAAGACGGGAAATTTGCACCCTTGGCGGGTAAGTGAGCAGAGATGCAGAAAAGAACAGCTGTATAAATGCCACCTACCACTTACCCTGATGGTGCACTTGTAGCCCCAGTTTGCCACCCACCTTCCCCTCCCTCTACAGTATGATGGAAACTCCCGAGGGTCCAACTGCGAGGGCGACTACTAGAAAATATAAGATTGGGTTTCCAAACTTCTGTGATTTTAATCTACTTTGCCACTTTCTTTCCCATTCTGTCTATCAAATAACTTCATATTTATTATATTGAAGAGAAGTCAAATTCTGACTCACTCATTCGGGTCTGTGTGGAGCCATAGCACTCTGCCATGAAGATGATGCATTTACATGTGTGTGGGTGTGTATGCATGAATCCTTGTGTGCCTAATTGGCATTGTGTCTATCTCTAAGAGGCCAGACTCAGATCCTCCATCCTTTCTGTAAAAACAAAGACAGAGGAGTGACGAAATATGTGGATGAGCCTGGATCAGCTGTCTGTGCTGATGCTAGAACTGGCAGTGATGGAGAGGCATACTACCAGTGAAAGAGATACAGCACTGTAAATGTTTTTTGTATCAGAGATTCTATAAGTAGCACACATAAACACTGACATATGGTGATTCAACTGATGGTGACACTGAAGAATGATTAGTGTAAACAAATGAGACCACAACTTGGCATCTATGTGACACCACGGGTCCTGTTAACACCAAATGTTTCTCAAAATCTCAAAATTAAGACCACATTTCCTATAAACAAAGATGTTGCTCCTCTCATTTCTGTTTGGCTTCACTGAGGAGGATAAACATATTGGAAGTTATTTTCCAATCAACCTTTCGTCTCAGTGAAAAAAAGGCAGTTTGCTCTCAAGGAGCTGCAGCTCCTTTCTGCTTTGTGCCATAAAACGATTTAGCCATATGCGCTATTATTTGCCTGCATGTGTGCACATTTTTTTTCTCCTTTCACCTCATCCCCTTTCTCTCAGTACCTCCTCACCTTCTTCTTCTCACTCTTTCTTCCAAGGACACACTTATATTCTTCCAAATGTTTTAAATCTAACAGTGCAGAAGCCTCCCATAAGCACAGATTGGGGTGTAGTATGACACTGGAGGTGTGTTGCTCTGTATGAGTGTGTGTGTTTCACATGGCATGTGTGTGGTGAGCTGTATTTCCACAGAGAGGATGTGTGTATGTTTCAAACACCTTTCCTCTGTGGCCCCGAAGGTTTTGGGGGTGTACGGGTTGAGGTCAGGAAGTTGGACTCGAGGCTAGTGTGTAATGATGATGTGTGTGTGTGCAGGGGGATGGAGAGTCGGCAGTTTATGAAGGAGCGGGTAAGGGAAAAAAGGGGAGGGAAGGGCAGAAAGATGAAAAGTGTAAGAAGTCTTGTAAGGATCCATGTATAAATACAAAATATTCTGTATATGTTTGCAGACGAGCCACATGTCTGTGTGTGCAATGAGAGAGTTCCTGCTCTTTACCATTAACCACTGGGAACCGAGGAAGACACTGCACAATGCACGCCATCAACATCAAAGACTGGCTACAAATAAATAAATAAAAAGTTTAGCCCATGCAATATCTATAATCCAACAAATAAATTACTTTCCTCTGCATCTTCCCTGTTGGCTTGTGCAACACCCACTCAGCCAAACTGCATCATGTCCTCCACAAATTCCTAACATAGGCAGAATGTGAGTGACGTGGGGCTTGGTAAAGTAGTTTTCAAACATATTTCCTTAGCATAGCTCCAAGAGGACATTTTAATAAACCCAGTTAAGAAGCAGAAAAGTAAATAATAATTACCAGCTCATTTTCTGTTGTGTCAGTCTGAACTTTAAACTCTTCCTCAGGTGCGGTTTTACTTCTTGTAAGTTAAAGTTAGGTCAACGTTTAATTCATATTTAACCCAACCTTCATCAGAAGAATAATCACGTTTTGATTATTTTCAATAATTTGTTGTCAAATCAGCCAGAAACCTCAAATGTCATTTTGTGTTTATTTAATATATATTCTGATTAAGAAAACCTGACAGGTGGAGAAATCTGGAGCCATGATCGAGTCAAATCAAAAAAATCTTTGTTTCTTAGACTTGGGCGATCTCATTGAACAGAAGTAGACACAGCAAAGTTTAACAACCTTGACAAAGATCGTGATTTAAATAATGCAATATTAAATCTTGTACTGAACATAAAAGACAAATGGACAGGCAAAGGTGAGTGTGTGTGCGCGTCATTTTCTCAATGACATGATGAGAAACAGCAAGCTGAATCAACACCAAGCGGAAGCAGGGCACATGTGACTCCTTAATGGAGCCACTAATACAAATGCCACATCCAAATATGAAGAAGTTGCTTTGATCTTACAAGTCCCTTTAAACTAGCGTGTAATATCATTCCACTACATATGGTTGACTTAAATTCAGCCTCTAACCTTTTTGAGTTTGATGAGACTTTGAATGACTAGCAGTGTTAAGATTGGTGAATTGATTCTATTTGAGGCGAATATAAACTGTTAAGCTGGCTCCATTTGAACAGTCACATTGGTATCATCCTCCGTCAGAATAAATTTCTCCCACACTATTTTCCACCAAATAATTTGTGACGCTGTCAAATGGTGATTGTATTTTCTGCTATAATTGAGGAAGAATAAAGCCAAACCACAGGCCTGTGCAGTATCCCAGGCATCCGTTAGATAATGACAGATTTGTTCTTAATAAGGTTCATCTATGTATCTGCAGATATGGCCAGGGGAGTCTCTCCTTAGCTTCACCCTCACTCACTTTCACAAGATGAGGAGAGATCAGTTACAGATTACGCAGGTCTCTGTCTTTGAAGTGTTCAACGTACAAACCGGGATACACTGTGGAGGAGGAAGGTGGGGGCTCTGATGTGTGTGTGTATGTGAGCGTCAATAAGTGTGTCAGTGTCGGATGGTGTGTGTATGTGTCCCTTCGAGAAGTCTGCAAGTGAGTTTGTGATGAAAAAGAGAGGAATAGAGCTGGAAGAACATGGGTAAAACTGAGAGCGAGCCAAAACGAGTGTCACTTCACTGAACTCACCGTTAGGTGCTGGAAGAGCCACGCTCTCATGATGTTGGTGGCCACCTTAGGAAAAATCCCCCTTTTCTTGTTGTGTTTCTTTTCTTTATCTGGGTCATCGTCATCCCCTGTGCTCGGTGAGGCCACACTGTTGTCCAGGCCATCACCTGTCACATGACAAGAAACAGGAACAGACAGCGGAGATCAGACACACACTTTGTTTACTTCCTGAATTTGCTGCGCCTCTGCGTTCAAAGGGAATAAATATGATTTCCAAGGAATTCTGGAGGGCTTTGTATGCACAGATGAATGGGTATAGAGACACAACAATGGCAAGTAGAGAATGGCTGGAAAACAGCACCTCATAAATGCATTCATTTTTAATACATTTATAAATAACCCTGCCTTTCATTCCCCCCCCCCAACACCCCCCACTTCATTGGAAACACAGTAAGCGCTCACATCCTTCTGTGAGAAAGGAGAAGAGGGGAGCACAAAGGACTTGTAAGGTCGCATTTCCCCACTCTCCCATCCAAGCCCGCGCAGAATTGAAAATGACAGAGAGATTTAGTCTTTATTATCCTGAGGGGAAAATAGTTATTGAAGCGTCGCCCCAGCGCATTCTGCCATTTTACCTGAGGTGGAAAGAGTAACACGGCACTACAAAAGGCAAGGTTGCAAGGAGGGGGAAGGCAGAAAATAAAGGAAAATAAGTGGAAAAAAGGAAGTCAGAGGCACAAACAGCACTAACAAAGCTGGCTGCTTTTCATAACAATGGCGTCATGGCTGCTTACAGCAACCTGTAGGGCTTCGATAAGGCTCTATTAAGGCCAGTTAACCTTACCTAAGGGGAACACAGAGACAGCTCAGAGTATTTGAGCGCTGAGAGAAAAAGTGAAAGGAAGGCACTCCATGGGCCTTTTCATTGGATTCAGGCTCAACAACATGAACCCACACACACATTGCACATATTCAAAACCACCCAATTACTGTACGCATTTTATACAGCTCCAGCAGAGAGAAAGCGGCTCTTCCCATCTGTGGCTATGAAAAGCTTAATTGTTATTATCATTATTCAAAAATGCGAGCCACCCTCAATGAAGATGATAATCATAAAAGAAACATGAGGCGAAGTAAACAAGTGGCATCCTCACCGCTGGATATTTCAGTGGAAAGTAACTGACTTTTGTCCCGCATCGTCTTTCTCAACTGAAAGTGAGAGGAAGTAAAAAGAACGATAAAAAACCCGGCAAAGCAGTGCGCCAAATTGGATCCAGTTATTTATTGATTACACACAAAGCACTTCTAAAGCTTCCAGGTCTATTCACTGTAGCAGGAGTAGATAACTGCGCTGGAGCAAGCCTGCGTGCCGCTAACTTACAGAGGGCGACACCCAGCACCTAACTAAACCCTAAGCCCAGATTCATCGATAATTAATGGGGATGTTGGCTCTAATCCGGTTGGAGATGACTTTTTCCAGCCTTCCACATCAATGGAATAATCAAGGGCCTAAAACCCAGGCCTTTGCTCCCCATTACCTCAGGCAAAAGAATTCCTGAAAGCATGCCTGGAGGGCACCTGAATTATATACACCATTAAGAGAAAGAGCCTCTCAGCGATCCATACGAAACAACACTCTCGGCCAGCTCTCACTCTGTCTCCCTGACTGCTCTGGCAGAAGGAGATACATATGCACACATATTGAAGGCTTTTTAATGAACCTCATGTGGAAGTGGAGGTGACGCTTTTGAGGGTGGGGGAAGGATAAAACAAGAGCCGACATTGCTTGGATTTTGCAGCGCTGATGCAAACGCCACCCTCTAGACAGTGATAATGTACATATGGAGATGAAGCTGGTGACAGGGTTGGGCTACTGTAACACCACTCAAAGGTAAAGCAACACATCAGGATGAGTATTTCTGACAAAGACAGCAGCCGTTTCCAGTTTACTGAAAGTCAATAGATAGGGACTTCAAATGCAGATGCTTGTTTATGTATGGATTATTTTCATATATGTTTTATTTGTTTGTGCATTCTTCAGGCTGTCCGGTTACTAATTTATCCAATAAAATGACGGAATAAGTAAGGAGAAAAAAAAGAGTACCTTCCACTCTGCTTCTCAGCCTCTCTCTGTCCTGAAAACGTATTCACATTGCAAGCTTCAGTTACATCATTAGCCTGAGACAAACACATCCTAAGCCTAACAAGTGAGTTGAGTTTTTTCTTCCTACTGTTTCAGGGCTAAAATACACCCACCCCTCCTGTCTTGCTTCTTCTCTGCCTGCTGGAAAAAGAGGGGTGAGCTGAGCCGAGGCCCTGTAATCTAAGACCAGATTTTCATTGGAAGCAAATGCTTTCAATCCGTTGTAAAGACCGGCTCATGTTCAGCAAAGCCTACAATAACAAACCTAGGGGCTTGTCCCATGCGAGTTGGGAAAACAGAAGCAAACGGCTGGAGCACCAGCTTGGAGTAAGTGAGTATGCAAGCTAAGGAAAAAGGTGAGATATCATGAGAAGCACTGAGAGGAAGGGGGGAAAGGAGCATGCAGAAAAGGGGACAGAAAGCAGAAAGTAAAAAGGAGGGGAAAAGTATGCTCACGATCAGCATTCTCTTGCGACTATTTTCGTCACCCATAACCTAAACCAGATCAGGAAACCCTAACACATCCTAATATTCCCTTCTTTCCTCTTCCGTCTTTACTACTAAGACTAACCTTTAGACATTTATTTTACCTCGAAGGGGAGAAGGAGGGAGGGAGCTGGAGAAAGGCTATCAATTTTATTGGCATTTCCATTTTCAGTGCAATTTGATACCAATCACCTCTAGAAGGTCTGGGGCTAATTTTTTATTTTTTTTCTTCAACCCCAGCAAGTGGGGAAAGCATGGGAGGGGAGAAAAGAGTTAGACTGGCAGTAAGGAAGACTGAAGTGAGAAAGGTGCTGAAGCCGTGTTCAGCAACCATGTTGGGGAAATGTCACAGCCTGTCAGAAAAAGAGAGAGCTAAAGTGGGGGGAAAAAAGCTTGTGAGAGATGGAAGGTGAAAGCGCACATAAAGAAGAGGGAAGGACGGCAGAATTTTTAGAACAACAACAGACAAACTCAAACTCAAGCCACTGATGAAAGCAGTGAAGGGGGAGAAAATAATGGGTAGGAAGGGGAAGGAATACTGTGATGCATTGGAGTTAATCAGTTGAAAAAAAATAACAAGGAAAAGTCAGTTGATGTAATGCAGATAATATTTTTCCTCATTTCAGGCCTTTGACAGTAACTTTTCTAACACCGAGGGCACTCAGAAAGCTTTTTTTCCAAAATGGATGAAACTGACAAAATGCTAACAGGCACATACTGTGTTGACTGTCATGTGATTTTGCACATCTTGTAAAAATAATTTTAAAAAGGCACAACATGTTCTCTAGGTTTGCACTGCAGTCCAAAGGAATAGTTTTGAAACGGCTTAGCCTGCAACACACATTTCAATCATACCCATTGTATTGCATCATTTTCTGCTTTTCAAATGATGCCTGTAGCCCATGCTGAGTATACCTTATAGACTGTAGAAGATACTGTAAAAAGGCTGAACAATGTGTCTGAATGCACTGTTATTGCTGAATGCTGGGGAATAAGTATGACTTTGAGAGTAGAAGCTAACTAAACATGAGTTTGTTGTCTTGACATGCACGCAGAGGTGAGAGTTTCAAAGTCGATGACAAAAGCCTCTTGGCATGCTCAGAAGTTCAAATTTAAAAATACTTTTCTGCGATGTTGGTATGAATATGCGTGAATGGGCAGAAATGGTCTGATAAGTATTTATAACATAAAAAATTACCTAAGTGATATTAACAGTCTGTCCCTCAGCCTATTATCCTATTAGGTGGTCAATCAGGGTGTTGAATACTCCGTTACTCTGCCAGCCAGTAAGATGTCAGACTATAAAGCCACCAAATCAGTCAGCCAGTGAGCAAGTTGGTAAGTCCGCCATAAAGCAAACTTGTCAGTCCTTCAATCAGTCATTCAGTGAGTCAGTCAGAAAGCTAGCCAGGCAACCATTAAGCCCCTCAGCCAATAAACCAGTCAGTCACTCTCCATACACAGGCTGCCAGCCTTATTAAGGGCCTCAGCAGGCTGTAACCCTGGGCTGCATGCATATAGCAATGGGGAGCTAAGCTAGCAAGCTCCAGTACCCCCACAAGGAAAAGCCACAGGCACAACCGTGGGCCTGGCTCACTGATCAGCCATGACAACGTCTTTGCAACTAGTTAGAGGAGGGACTGGGAGGGAGATGGGGGGGTGGGGGGAGTTGAATCAATGCAGGGGCGGTGGGGGTGCATGTTTGTGTGTGAAGAATGTATGCATGCATAGATGTGCATTCGTCTGTGTGTTCATCTCTCTGCCTTTCCTCATGCATTTGTGTTTTCATCCACAGAGAGTGTGTGTGTGTCTGTGTGTATACATGTGTCCGCGTGTGTGTGTGTGTGTGTGTGTGTGTGTGTGTGTGTGTGTGTGTGTGTGTGTGTGTGTGTGTGTGTGTGTGTG
>JBBBVU010000017.1:23290742-23314298 GCA_037177055.1 Atherinosoma microstoma
GTGTGTGTGTGTGTGTGTGTGTGTGTGTGTGTGTGTGTGTGTGTGTGTGTGTGTGTGTGTGTGTGTGTGTGTGGCAATTAGGAGCAGGCCACTGACTGGAAGGAGCCAGGGGCAGTTGAAATGCCCCGGGGCCAACCAAGGGAAGGAATATTTTATCAGTCCCCTCTCACGCTGTATACAAAAATACACACTTGCACACAAACTCACACACACAGACTGTGTGCAAAAAGATAACCACACAAAAATTAGGTTAACTTTCTTCATGCCTTACCAATCGGTTTGTTAGCATTAGCTAAACTGATGCTTACTTATGTGCTCGTTCAGCTTCGGTGGCTTTTATATGAGTTATTTTGCCACTTCATGTTTCATTCTTGCAGTCCCTCCTTCCTACTTCATTTCCTTTCTCTTTTCTCTCCTTTTACTGCACTGTTAAGTTTGAATAGAGGATATCTGCACAGTATTGGGGTGTAAGTATGACACATTGTTGTCTCTCCTCAGTGGAAGCATGAACTTGCTTTCTGTAAATCAAACAGCAGCTAATGATATTTTACAGACATAATATGACTAAAATTTTATGTATTTTACTGAAAATATAAAGACTCAGGCCACTAAAAATGTCAGTCTACCTTTTCATCTGGTGAGTGTAAATTAAGCTTCCTTTCCTCTGTTTCATCATCTCCCTCTCGTCTCTTTATCACTTCTATGCATCTCTTTCTCAAGGCATACTCTGACATTATCGAGCAGTATCTAGGCTAATCTGTTATGATCTGATTATGAACCATCTCACGGCATAAAAGCGACACTGGTACTACCTGCCCTCTGTGCATGGGCACACGTGCCATTCTGAGGTGTCAGCCATTTTTCTGCTGCCTGGCAAATTAACAGACATGGATTCATTGGTCATTCATCTGCAAATAGCGATCTTGTCAGCCACGTCGCTTCTGGCGCAATGCAGAAGAATTATGACATTTAGCTTTCTAATAATTTTTTTTTCTCAGAAACACTGCTGTGATGAGAAATAAAGGTTATGAATATTAGCTTTGTGCCAGATGTCATGAGTTGGATCCTGTGTGGGGAGTCACTCACAGATGGTTAAACGTTTTTTGAGGATACTGTGAGATGTTTTTGCAAGGCTTTATAGGCTGTGGATGGCCTGAGAGGAGAAGGAGTGGAGACAGGTCTTTTGAGTTTGTAACAGTGCATTTAGTCTAAAGGCTATTTGTTGCAAGAAAGAGTGAGTATGTCTTTCACTGTGAACGCAAGTGACCTGGAGCTGATCTTTCATAGGCCACTCCTAGAGTTTCACACCCCAGAAAGCTCACATGACCCTGGATTGGCTGCCCAGGAAAGGCCCAGGCCTCAGGGGCCTGCTATCCTGTTCCACATGGGACACACACATCTCATATGGGCAGGCGAGAAATTCATACATACAAGTGCACACACACTTGCTGGTGTACATTCACTAAAGTGCTCTCCCTCTCACTCTTTTTTCTCTCTAGCACTCACACTGAAACACACATACTCTTCCAGAAACACACATACATAACATTCCCAGAAATCCTCAGAGGGGTAAAGACAGCCTTGCAAGAGGGAGGGAGCAAAGAAAAAAGTGGCGTTTATTGTATTCAGGCCATTCATAAGCTTTAGACTTGTGGAGGGGGATGCATAAGGGGGTTGCAGGCTGTAGGGGGTTCCCTTTGCATGGCTCTGGAGGCCCCTCCCACCTTCAAATATTCTGAACATGCAGGAATTCCTTGCCATGCAACTTCCAAGTAGGGCCACATTTTCAATTTGCATTTCCCCCTTTAGTGCACCAAAACAGACACACATTGCTCACACGCACCGTTTTCCTGAACTCTTCCATGAGGCAACTTTCCAATAATTGCTAGCAAAGTATACTAAACCAACACACACACACACACTCATACTTCAATACAAAACACCCTCTGTGACCAATGCCGTTTCGCCTCCCTTTTATTCCCAAGGAGGAGGAGAGATGGAAAGAAATCCCCACGACTACTCTGCAGATAATGACATGCGCTGTCGAAAAAAAACAATATGGCCAGTCTAGACTTCTCTTCCTGCCGAGTTTCTCCTGTTTTTAGATCTTTGCTTAAACCTTCTGCCACTTTGTCAGAATCATTCTTTCTAAGGAAGAGAATGATCTTTGTGGAGCATAGACCAGCAACAATATATTAGATTAATAGTTTTGGCAAGAGAAAGAGAAAACCGTCATTATTACAAATGGAAAAAATGGGGCTTGCCAGGTAAACAATCAAAAGAGAGCAAAGTAATTGCTTCCTGTAATCAAAGATAATTCCATTGAAGTAATTACAGTAAATAACGTGCTTTGCAAGAACAAAGCCAGTTACTTTGAAAGATGACAGTTTTGTGGAGCAACACTGACACATTCAATAATGACAGTAACTGGTGAGTCATTCACAAGGGTTATTTGTTATTAAAGCACACTGGAGACTTCTTGTTGTGAGAATCTGAGCCAAGTTTAGAGCAATTATTTCATTTGCGGATGTGATTCGAGGAAGCGATCAGGAATTGAGATGAAAGGAATGTGTTTTACAACAACCAAAAAGTGAGTAAAGTTAAAGAATAATTAAGAGTGTTTGTCAAAACCTCAGGTTGATATGATTTATGTCACATGATTCAGGCATGGGTTCATATTGAATATAAGCAGACATTAGTGTATGCTACATCATGTGTTTCACATCATGTGTGTTAGTACAAATGTAGAGATAGACGTATATGACAGACACTTTGGTTTCCTGGTTTCTATGATGAAATGGATAATTCAGTCAGTCAGTCTGCAGAAAACAACACAAGAGTATCAAGATTCCTAAACATGAAGCTTTTTTCAGTTTAATTTGGTTGCAATGGGAATATCTTTCAGTTCTCCAATTTGCACAAGCTTTAAACACTATGAACACGCCAGATTGGACACTGCATGTTTGAGTATTATAGTCCAAATTCTTGTAAAATGTTAAATATTGTATTTGTGTTATTGCTCATTTTCTCTGTTAGTGTTCTTATGCTTCTGTGTCTTATGGCTGAGGTCCATCCACTGTTTGCTCTGGGGGTGGGGGGGAACAGGCCTGTTGACATAGCCATAGGTGATGGCAAAAATGTCAGTGTAAATGTGACTGCTCTCTCTGTGCCATTTTCCCGAAAAGGGTCATCACCACAGGCTGCCTGACACGCTGGAAACTGCCTCAAGCTCAGGGCGGCGACACGACATTAAACTGCAGTATGTGCCTCCCTGCGCAGAAACACATGCATACACACACATCGACTGCCTTGTATTCCCACTCCTTCATCAGTTGAAAAAGAAAGAATAAGGGAGAAAGAAACACAAAGTACAAGCCAGAATAAAAGTGCAGGCCGATGAATTCACCCTTTCATGTTGAGCACTTTTGCTGTGTAACTATTGATTTTTCCCCTCTTGCCTTTGTGTTGCCGTTTTCTTTTTTCTAACCTGAAGATAGAAGGCTAGACTTAGTTCAAATGGGAGCACTTGCGAGAGGGGCACAAAGCCTCTTCGCCTCTGACACAAACACGCAGACATGAAAATGGTAAGTTCCCTGAAATTGTGTCTCTTTTGCTGCTTTCTAACACTTAACTCTCGCTCTCAATTGTTTCACTGCTTCTCAGATGGCTTTTGACACCTTTGGCTCACCGAGCTTCAGTCAAACTGGCCACACAGCAAACCGATAGAGGGAGGGACTCAAATGGACTATGGAAGATGGGAAGGGGGAGGGGATGGTAGAGAGGACAAGGACTATAACAAAAGCTAAGAGCACTTAACAGCACAATGACACCGCGGTCCTTTCCAAAAGTCAGCTGATGTGCTGAAGGGCGTTCCAAAGTCCTTCAATATAGATGTAGGACAAAGAGAGGAACCTTAAGCTAATCTGAAGGAAAACATCATATGTGACTTTGCTCTGGACCAAAATTCTGTAGATGTATCCATTTTCCACATGATAAACTCGTGAAATGCATGAGCCATCAAAAGGTCCGCTCCATAAACTCAGACTACCTTTCAGTGCGAAGCTGAAATAGAAAGTTATTATTTTTAGCGAATCCGATTTTACTAAAAATACATCCCTGAAAATGGCCCTTTCCAGTGAACCAAAATTTAAAACTATGTTTGACAGTACTAACTTGCTAAACTTCACCCAGTCTATCAACACCACTAGTTTAATGGACTAAAATTAAGTTTAAATGGATCATTTCAGTGACAACAACTGGTCTGCCCCATCTGTAATTATGCCTTCATGTTTAGGGGTGTACTGCCATTTACCAAACTAAAGATTCCCACTTTGTTTGTTAAAGCTTATGCACGGCACTTGTCTGTGTCTGCAATTTCCCATATTGTAAATGTATGAATGGCACAACCTCTGATAAAAAATGTTTAATGCGCATGGATTTTCCCACTCGTGCTTACCTATCAGCACCGGCCAAACTGAAGCATGTAGTTAGATAAAACAGGCACGCTAACGGTGCGGTGGCATGTGCTAAAAATAACACATTAGTTTCCAGAGAGAGGTTTTTTTTTTCCTTATTCATTTTCTGTTTTTTTGGAATAACAGAAGATTTAGTATTATGAACAGGCATAGCATGGTCTACACCTACAAGCTCAGGTTAGTGAGGGGATGGTTAGAAAAACAAGATAAGTCATTATCTGAGCTAAAAACCCACTCTGTTGAAATACTTTTGATTGTTGTGTGGTTGCATTTAAATTTTAGGGGTTTAGCACATTTTTTATGGGTAAACATACGTTTATATCACCATAGAATGCTCTAAAACTCCCTCAACAACATTCACTCTTTTGCTTCATAAGCTGGAGTATTAAAGATCGCCCACTCGATGCAATACCGCATCTCAACTCCCCCTCCTTGTCACGGCCTTGATAGGCACAGGATGTGGTGTTGTGGGGATGTGGGGTATTTGTAGTCCTATCAGCCAGCCCATACGCAGCTCTGATAAGACTTTTAGGACAGAAGCAGAGGAAAAGGAAGTGAGTGGGTTTACAGCAACCCATGTCCTGTGGAGCATGAGCCCATGTGGACAGGAATGATATGCCCCCCATGGATGCTGGCGTTCTCGCCACACAGTCCCACCAAGTCACTTCCTGAAAGAGGCAGCCCTCTCTGGGGGTCACTTCCTGTAAGAGTATGACCTCTTCTGCTTAAGAGAATCTCAATGGAACAAAGACCTGGCATTCCCAATGGGAGCTGGAGTGTACAATATACATATATGCAGTTTGTGTGTGTGGTTAACACCGCCATTCAGGCCTTCACTGCAAAGGTTATCACAAGTGAGAATCTCTGCCCCCAATCCTTGCTCATCTCTTTGAGTTTCACTGGCTTGGAGCGAGAGGGGACGATCAGGTTACATCCAAATGTGTGTTTACAAGTGTGTGCACCACAAGTGGCAAGCTTTGTGTTGCTCTGCAAACACACAAAGTAAACGCCCATGTGTGCCCTCCAGCCCAGCCTGCTACTCATGTGTTTATCTACAGGTATTTGTTATCTAGCCCTCTCTTTCCTCCTTCTCCCTCCCTTAACTCTTAGAAAAGCTTGGCAATGTCTTTATCTCTCAGCCGAATCCCTATAGCAGGTATCCATGTCAAAGGGACCAATGGGAGGGGACCTCTGGGGACAGCATGTTTGGTCTGGGTCAGCCTTGGGTCAAGCTTTGGCCAGAAGACTCACATTAAACCACTCTACCTTCAATTTACCGCATGCCTGGTCACCTGGGCTCACAACATGACATCTCAGCCATGATATTTCACATCTTTATGCTTCTTATTGAGACAAAAGTTTGAACTGAAAAGTTAAGGCTGTTAATTGCACTGATAGGTGTGCAGTAACACCCATTGCTGTAAACGGAGACATGGTTCACTCCACAAATCAAATCTGAGACAAAATTTCAATGAACTGAACCACGCAAAAGCTGGGTTTCAAAGATAGAAGCATTGGAGTGTGTGTGTGTGTGTGTTTGTGGCGGGGGGGGGGGGTATTGTTTGTCTTCAAGTAGCCTATAATAAGTGCTAGAAAAAAAACAGCTAGCATCAACCAATAATCAATAAAAAGAAAAAACAGGGATGCAGGTTGTGACCAAAAATGGTGCTTTTGCTGGTGTTTTTCTCTGCATGAAATTGGCTTTGTGTGGGTGTAGTTTGGGGAGCTGGCTGGTAAATTCTCCCTTTCTTTTGTTGGGAAAGGAGGGGGGGCTCCATGCATAATGGTCTTAGCCAGGGAGGTCTGGAACTGTGTCCATAAATTGAATTATTTCAATTTGAGGGAGAGAGTGAGAGAATAATGGAGAGTAGCTGTGAGAGTGTGTGTTGCATTTACATGTGAACATATGCATGTGTGCTGGTTGAGAGAAGCTCATTTTTATTCTTCTACAGGGTTCATATTTACAAGTGAGAATAAAAACCAAGTTGCATAAGATTACAGAAGAGGCCAAATACTACAATGCAGCTGGAAGCTGTGGTAATGCATTAAAAAAATGACTTTTGATTGTCCTATCTCACCATCCTAGTTTCAGTATCCTTTCATTCTTACCAAAAGATTAACTGAATAAAATACAAACAAGTTGCTTCCTTTTGTATTTGTTGTACGTCATAAATACTGAAACAACTGATATGTCTTTGTGTTTGTGTTTATAAGGGTGGATGTGGGGTGAAAATATTCCTGACACAATATAATCGGCAGGGGGACCATATGGCAAACTGGCAGCAAGCTATTTATCCTTATCCTCTTTGGAGGCTAAAATTAGCTCTTCGCTGTTTGTAGCTTTAAGCTGGACTCCAACCGCTGCTATAGAGCTAATAATAAAGGCAACAAAAAAAGAAAAGAAAAAAACAGTTGGCACTACTCCACCCTCTCTATCCTCTGTTTTCCATTCTTTCTTACTTTTTGTACTAATTCTTTTTCACCTTCTTCTTTAGACTCTTCTCTGAAATTTTCCTCATTGGCCAAAATATCCTAATTTAAATTTGCCAAACTCTGAAATTTGAGCTTTATTAATATGATATAGGCTTTGCTTTAGCCAGGTTCCCCCAATAAGCCCATGTGTCAGGAAAGCCAGGATTTCCTGAACATGGACCCCCTTGGCTAGCTTAAGAGCAGAGGATGATGAGGCTAATCTCTTTATCAAAAGCCTAAATAAACGTGTGTGTTTGCGTGCGTGTGAGTTGCTTGTTTGTGTCTTCTTGTGGGCCAATGGGCTAAACAATGCTTCTCCACCAAACAATGTGCTAATACCCTGTCTCTTTGCTCTTCCCCTCCATTTCTTTTCTCGCTTTCCATTTTTTACATCGAGATGAATCCCCAATGGTGCGTCTTTCACATCTGTCTAAAATTAGTAGCACACATAAGTGTTAATTGTAACTTTTCCTGCAAAAACAAGAGAAAATTGCTTGTGGGAAAAAGAAAAAAAAATCATCTTGTCCTTCACTGCTGTAATCTGCAGGCAGATGTGATTGCCTATATTCTCCAGTCCTGCAGTCTGCTATCAGGGTTTTCCCTGAAAAGTTAACATCTATCTGATCAGTGCTCTCTTGGGCCCTGAGCTCAGCTCCTTTTCAAGTGAGGAGGAGGAGGGAGACACAGTCAGCACTGAGAGAAGTGCAAAGACAGAAGGAGGACGGAGAGTTTAAGGTCGTTTTATGGGCCAGACGTAATGTGTTGTGACACATCAGTGATGAGTCGCTGTGATTTTACTGTCAGATTCCCTATGAACCTGTATTGCTACGATTAAGAGTCAGGGCATTTTCCTTCATGAGAGCTTCGCTGTGTGTGCTTAAGACTGTGTGAACAGATCTGAATGTGATTCTAGGCAATCTGGAGCCAAAATGACTAGACTAAGACTAAATAAGAAACAAAACAAAATCTGTTGAAAATTCCAAAATAGTCACCAAGAACACAATACCATTCACATAGACACGCATGCATACTCAAATATAATTGCACAAGAAAATGAATATGCTGTTTTTCCTATTCATTTGCATGACAAGTGCAACATCACATTTCACCTTGTTTAGATTTGTAAGTCAAAGCAACAGAATTTATTTCTGAAAGGAGATATCCAGTAATTTGACAAAGTGGCATCTTCCTTTAGGACACAGTTACACTAGAACTGAGCCAACTGTGGCGCTTTGTGCAGACATAAACTTGAATGAAGCTCTCCCTTAACAGTTTCTAAACAATTCAAATTTAGAGTTTCTCTGTCAAGAGTAAAAGACCCCCTTTTGCTTTAATTTTAATCTCCTGCAGAAAGGAGAAATTTGCATCTAAAAGTTTAGGAGGAATAGTTTTCACCACCTTTACACACACACACACACACACACACACACACACACACACACACACACACAAGTTTTCTTGTCATATTCTCTCCATCCGGACACACAAGAGACATCTACAAGGCACAGAGGGTGTGTAAATAGAATCTTTTAGCAAACACCAGTAATTAGATATAGGCATTTGGCATTCACACCAGTCACAAATTAAAGAAGAGTGCTTCCTGTAAACAGACAGTGAGAATCTGTCTACATCATTAGTGTGCCACAATTATAACATGGGAGCTAAAGATACATTTCCCTCCCGCTTGCACTCCCTCTGTGAAGCAAATGAAGTAGAACCTCTTGTTTTTTTTTCTCAGTGCATCTGATCCAAGTGCATTTATGGATGAAATAGGGAGAAAAAAAGGCAACACAGGCAACTTTAAAAGACATAAGCAATATTTATTTGACAGACTTTCTGAACAGAACACATACTAAGCAAGTACAGAGGCTAAGTGAAGGCATCTAAGAGACAGGGAGTGCAAGAAGGAAGCTATTTCATGTGGATGCATGTCATGAATGAATATGTATTTCATGTAAATTGTGCACACAAGGCATATTGAAATGCCTAGGCTAGACTTTGCATTTCTTTGGTCATGCAAACATGCCCACATGCAACCAACAGACAGATGGAGACAGACTGAACAAACGTAAGGGAGATTTAAAGTAACAGAGAGCAGAGGAAACATTTCATTCACTGTCAAAATGTGCCAGTAATTTTACAGAATGCTATTACAGAAAGTCAAAATTGAGTATACCATAAGACAAAGATGAAACGTGAAAGAGACAGGCGAAAGGAGAAAGATTGAGACAATATAAGACTCACAATATAAGACAAATATAAGACTCACACAATGAAATAGACTCAGGAACACAGAGTACACAAATCCCAAAGTATAAAAGTCAAATAAGCTCCGACAACTTATCAAATGGTTTTACGATTATTTACCTTCTCACACATAAGATGTTCACTCACACCAATAAAACCAAGTTAGAGAAGCTGATTTACAAAGCAGAAGATCATTTCATAGTAGGAGAGTAGGAGAGATCACTTTGTTTACTTTTATCTCAAATCCTTTCTTCCTCAGGACCTCAGTGGCTGTGTAACACCAGCCTTAATCCTAAAAGCAAACTGATTCCTCACTGTGGGAAACTGATACAATTTCCTCTTTTTGAGAGGGGCAAACTCAGGCCACTTGAGTTTGCTTTCTGCCCACGAGGCAATAAAAAGTCATGAAGGGCCATTTTCTGCAAGATGAGTCACTGTGACGGCGGCACATCAGCTGCTGCGATAGAGAGAGGTTGTAAAGCTCTCAATTAATCTGAGAGAGGAAGGTCGCGGCTGGACACTGTAAAGCCAACATGTCTTTTTCCCAGGTAAGCACAGGTAATAATGTTTGAGATGCAGTAAATCCAGTTGAGGCTGAGTAAACGCTGCTGTATCAGAGAGTTGTTTAGGGATGTTATCTAAAAGCGTTTTACAGCCAATTAACCTTTATAGTCTGTGATATATTGATTTTCATAAATGACATGTGAACAGAGGTCTGTGATCTTGTGATGCTGCAGATATGAGACTACAATACACACACAGCGTGAGTGTACAGTGTCCCGGCCGGCCAAAGCTGATGTTGCTCATTGCTTGCAGTGGTGAATGCACCTCAATAGACTCCCAAACAACACTCAGCAGCACTTAACACAGTAATCAGGAGTAACTGCTCCGTCTGCCTCTTCTTCTCACACACATGCAGCAACTGTTCCTGCATCAAAACGTTTCCACAGCATTCAGCTTGAGATCCTTTCCTTTACCTTTACATCTCACTCTCACGTTTGACTCTGTTCCTTTTTGTCTTTTTATTCCACTTTCATCCTCTTCCCTCTGTTCACACCCTGAGGAAATCAAAATGAGAATCCTGTTTGTGTCTGCCAGCTACTGTACTTCCACCTCCAGTAATACTCATTGCAGAATAATCAAGGGAGCCACATACCTTTTATCTACCCACAAAGCCTTACATTTAAACAGATTACTGGTAACGCTGGACACCAGTAAGACAATTACCGGACCATGGTTCTAGCTCGATTATGTCTAGACAATGTCTAGACAATACACACTAACTTAAATGCTATCTTTTTTAAGGTCCATGTTTCTATTTGCGGATTTATGCATTTTAATATTTGGGCTAAGATATAAACCACTTTAGCATAAAATGAACCAAACGACTACTTCCAGTTGTGACTGCATGGAAGTATGGCTTTACATTTCTAGCCTATTTGATATTATGCATCTAACTGTTGTAGTTAAAACTGAAAAGGCAAAGGAAAACAGCATCTAGCTGCTGAAGGAGAAAATCAAGTCAGGAAGGGGAAAATACCAAACAAACACACACAGTTCTCTCTTCCAGTCTACTGGACAATTGGACCAATTAATCAGTGACTTTGAGGGGGCCACGTGAAGCCGAATGATTGGATGAGCAGGAGCTAGCTGCTGATTGCCTGGTACTCCTGTCCATGTACACGATTGCCCACCCTGGCTCTGAAAACTGCCCAATGAGATGACTGACAGCACTAGCCACTCTTTGGCCTGACCTTGTTGGAGGGCACAGAGGTTGGCCAGTGGATGCATGGATGAATGGATGACAGCATCAGGAATATTCCAGCTTGATCAATGGGAATTCACAGCCAGTGAAGGTTATGCACAGTGATTAATGATAAATTGGCAAAAGTTGCACCAGGATATGATAATGAAATGCACAACAAACAAAGAAAGTTGGCGGTCCAAACGTTTTTGGAGCCACATCCTCAATCATGTTCATCCCAGCTGGGATTTGCTGCAAAATCAGCTTAAGTTTCCTTCTCTTGTTTTCACAGTATCATCTGTTCAACAGGATTCTTCTGTTATTGATTTTCTTATACTCACAGTATACAACAGCTATAAGTCTGACCTCACTTAATATGAAAAAACAAGAAAAGAACTACCATATTGCTCAGTGAACACCCACAGTCATAGAGAACATGCTTCACAATGCAAATACTGGCATAAATCTAATTCTCCAAAATGCATTTACTAACCTGCAAAACTTAAAAGTTGGATATCACACAAAAAGTAGAAATCTCAGGCCACTACTCAGACACAAGCAAAGCAGGCAGACTAGCCTTACAGGGAGCCATTTGTCTTGGCGCAGCACACTGTACTCTTTACAAACGGTCTGGGTAATTGGTGATACATATCTAATATCGCCAGTCATCGCCTCATTCCCTGGATGGTTCTGACTAGCAGAGAAAGAAACCCTGTAGCTTTCAAAAACAGAGCAAACAGTCTGCTCTGCTCCTCCGCTCAGCCCGCATCCACAACGCCGCAGCTGACCGATTCACTGCCTGAATGTTATTCTGTTTCCTTCGCACGCCAGGCCCTCGGAGAAGCCAAAGGGTGTCCTTACAAATTCACACAGGCAAAGAGGAGTACTTTATACTGCGAGAAAAAGAGACGGCTCGCTCATGTGCATGAGGGACTCCCTTCCATCGCAGGCCTATATGATCTGTTAGCTTTTCCTTTGCCCTTCGAGCATTACTTTTCACAGAAAAGCATGATACAAGACTGCAGAGGGGCTTCTCCAGAAGGCTTGTGGGTATCAAACAAAAGGGCCATGTTGGTAGGAACTAGCTAACACACAGCTGGGCTAATAGAGTGGGACTAATTAACTACAGGGTTGCTCTCTGACTTTTCTTGTCGATGCTTGCTGGATGTTTACAAAGATCTCCCAGAAAGAGGAGGAGAAAAAATATGAGGCTTTCTTCTTTGTCTGCTCTTTAGGGAGAATGGAGACACCCAGGACCGATTTTAATGACATGTGTGAAGCAAATGTGATCCTCCCTCTATTTTTTGTCACTGCCAATGGAATTTAGTGCTAAAAAATACCATCGGCATTGTGGTCAAAGCATAAACACCATAACTAAGGATGCAGCATGTGAGAATTGCAACCACATGCAAAAATAAAAGGCATACTTTTTCACATCGTTTCTGCGACACTGGCGAATCGCTGCAAAACATCTGCTAGATTAAGAGTTATCCTTAACCATCTTGTTAAAAACTAAATGATCTAATTGTGAAATACTTTGCAATTAGATGAATGTTTTTCTCGTTTATTAACACAAAAATGGTGACTACTGATCTTACATAACGCATGGACCTTCTCACGATTCCACCAGTTCCTGGATTAGAGAGTGCGAGTACACTTCCGGATAGAAACAAAAATCTTTATACCATTGGGCAGTGACCCATTAAAAAAAGAGGACAGAGCAGAGCATGTGTTTGTCTCAGGAATAGCCTCAGAAAAAAAGGCTGGGGGAAAAAAAAGGAGAGAGAGGAGAGTTCACTTGTTAAAGGCTATCTAGCATCCTTCCTCTGAGCTGCTTCGCTTCGCTGCTGGGGGGGGGGAGATGAACATGGGGTTGTTGATAAGGAAACAAGAGAGGAAGAATCACAGAAAGATCGAAGGGAAGAGGAGGAAAAGAAAGTCTAAGGGAAGGAGTAACAGAGATCGGTTGAAGGATAGATGAGTGGAAAAGGGAAAGAATGAGTCAAGGGCCGTAAGATGGCCATTAGCTGTGTGGCTCTGCAGGTAAAGGGTGAAAAAAAGAAGCATAGATAGAAAGGTCAGTGAAGAAGCAGCCAAGACTGTCCTCCCATGAACTACACGCCAATGGGCAAGCTGTTATTATGACTTATAATTCTGTTTAAAGATAAGATGTCTCTGGCAGATTTGCCAGAAATGCTGAAAAGTTAAATTCTTATGGTTAACCTCAACCAGGATCTTTTCCTAACTCTCGCCAAATGATTTATTGCTTGTACCTAAACAATTTTTTTGGGTGCCTGAACCAAACCAAACACAGAGTAAAAGTAAAACTCCTCAAAAAAAGAAGAGATTCAAACTTAGTGAAAACACTCATCAATCTCATGTCTGCAAAACTGATACTGAACGTATCTTGTTGTCTGGAGAACTTGTTAAAGTAATCCAAAGACAGTTATGAAACAGAGATAAAGGGGAAATATAAAATGTGGGAGAGGAACGTGAAGAAGCTGCAGGAGAGAAAAGGAGGTAGGTAAAGGTAAGAGGAAAGGAAAGATTAAAATGTCATGGAAAAGATGAGATGAGAATACGAGAGGTAAAGAATGAAAAAGCCAAAAGATGGGGGAAAGTAAAAAGAAACAATAAAATAAGACTATTTCAAGAAAAAAAAGGTAAAATACTATGTAAGAGGGGTTAAAAATGGAGAGAATGATGGGGAAGACTGAAAGTGCAAAAGGAACAAAGAGAGGTGAGAGAAAGGGAAAGAAGAGGGATAAACAAAGGTGGTGTTTGAGAGTGAGTGGGAGGCATGGAAGAAAAAAAAGGGGGAGGAGGGAGAGAAAAGCACAGGGATACACGAGGAGAGAGAAACAGGCTGACAGTAAAATGAAAGGAGAGATTGGAGAGTAGGTGGGAGACAAGGGAAAACTGCAAAAGAGAGGGAGGATGTGAAGATGAAAGAGAATGAGAGAGGGGGGAGAGAGACAACAGGCTGAAGCAGTCGGGGAGAGAGTGAGTAAAGTGCCAAACAGATAAATAACCAGCTTACTGGGATTACCAAGTGAATGACACAGAATTTGCCAGAGCCAATATGACGTGGCAGTGATAGCTCTTAACCCATATAAACCTGAAACCAGTCCAAGATGTCCTACGGTATTTACTGTTGTCACTGTGTCCTGATGCTGTTTGTGTGTGTATGTGTGAGTTTTGTTTATGTGGGCACACACACATATATCACGGTAGCTGCAGGCTGCAAAAAAGGCAGAAGCTGTTTGATGCTACCTGAGTTTAAAGATCCATATGAAGAACATTCTTCACAGCCAAATGTGCGTTAACACCTCCATGTCGACACATCGTAATTATTACATAATAACCTCATGGCTATTACTTTAGCTAAATGCGATAAGTTTCTATTATTGTTTCTCTTCAAAGCAGAAATATCATATTTCTCACCTTTTCTAATGAGTACTTTCCCCACTTCTGCTATGATTTGATTACACCAAAGTGGAGAATTTGCAACATCCATCGTTTATTGAGTTTGACTTTCTCTCAACTCAATTTCTAACCCTCTCTCTCAAGGTGTCAAAATTCTTGTATTTGAGCAAATACATTTTGATGATCATCAAAATCATAAATCTAATAGTCAAACACATCATCACCAATGTGGGCACATGTTGGTTTTACCTGTACAGTGTCTGAGATTTAGTGACATCTAGTGGTGAAGTTTCAAATTGCAACAAACTGATTATCCCACTGCATCCAGCCTCCCTTTACAAGAGCTGCACATACTACCCTCAAAAACACATGCACGCAATGTGTTCAGATCCCAACCTGTGACACTTGGACAAATCATAGCAACAAATACAATATTCAGACACACACCAACAAACATGTACATTCATACAGATGCTACTGGACATTTTACCCTTTAATAAACTCAACCAACAAACAAAAACTTACAATAAGCAGAGTTGGAGAAACAGATTTGAGGAGACAGAGACATGATGAGAGAGTCATTGGGGGGGGGGGGGGGAGCAAACCTAAGGAGCAAGTCTATAATTGAAAAGATGTGAAAAATGAAGTGTCAGTTTGGTCAATAGGGGGCAAAGGTCACAGAAGCAGGAGCCCATACTCGGCACAGAGCACGCTCATTAAAGCGACCAATCAGATCTTGCCTGGCTGCTCCCAGACCATTACTCATCAAAGGTAGAGGAGTGCACACACACTCACAATATTTTTCTTTGTCTTGCCCTGTTTCACTGTAATTTCGGTGCTCTTTCATCTTTCATTTTTATCTAAACTTATGTCTAAACTCTGAGAGTAGAGCATTACTGAGGAGTAATAAAAAAGGACAAACAGTTGGTCAGAGAGAGTGTGTATAAAAAGGAAAAAAAAAACAGACCCGAGTTGGAGATGGAGACAAAGACAGACAGAGTGTGTTGACTATATAAGTGGCTGCTCACTGGAGTGGAAGGCATGGCGGCGCTCTCTGCTCCCACCCAGGCTCTGCCTCCTGGCACTGGCAACCCTACAAACTGCTCGCCTTGATATCGCCTTCAATAATACATAAAGTTGCTTTTTGCCTACAGTTTGTTTGCAGCGCCAACCCCACCACCACGTTCTCCCACTGCTGCCTCCCTCCAACTGAGTCTCCCTTTAATACTCACATAATCTCACAATGTGCAGACATCAAGCCTCAGCAGGAGGCTGGGGCCATTAAATTTAGGTTTCTGCACAAATAAAGAAGACAAATCTGTATATGTAGTGTTTGCATATTTAATCCACAATATAATTCTGATTATTTTATTCATTACAGAATAAACTGAAGGCTTGCAAGCTCCACAGCCTTGATCAAACACACATCATTAATGTTAAAAACACTCTTTTAACACAACCTTGGCTTTTAAAAGGTTGCCCTGTTTTAAACAGAATCCACGGAGGATCTGAACAGCTTTTATGTGCCTGATTTTCCTTGAACAGGTGTGTGAAGCTAAAAGTTGCCCCGCTGGCAGCAGGAAGAACGAAACCAGGGGAAAGACCCAGCTATGCTGCACAGCATGTCGACTCTGTCGGGGAGCAGATTGAAGAATCCCTACCAGGTCCAAGTAGTTCTCCTGTGACCTCTGACCTCTCTGTGAGTTATTAACAGCAGCTGTGATCTACTGTTAAAACTAAACCCCACTTGAAATATCTACTGTAAATATAACATGGAAAAGTTTTTTATCAAGCACTTTGGATATATGATATAATCTAGATGATGATTTTTAAAAAAGCTCATCTCCTTCTTATTCTCCTCCCTAAAATCAACTCTTACCTTGTTCGCTGCTATTATCGCCACTGTGCGATGTGTGTCCGCCGCTGGACGGCCCTGGTGTGCCTCCAGAACGCGTGGACGCCGTGTCGTCATGATCTCTGTTCCAGGATGTCTGTCAAGAAGAGAAGCGAAACAGAGGAGTCAGTAAATCTAGTCGGCTATTAGCTTTTGAAAACTGTTATGTGGAAGGACACAAATACAGAAATTAAATTCAAAATATAGCCATCACCGCCAACTCTCTGCCATTAATGCAGTGTGTGTGAGTTCCAGCAACAGTTTGATCAAATGCAGATTATTAGGGCTTGATGAAGAGAAGGACCCAGACGAATAGCGAGCGAACATGTTGTATTAGTTCCCAGCTTTCTGAAGCATGCAATCCACGGCTGCTTCCATTTGGCTGAAACCGCGAGCAGATGAAAATACAAAACAGCTACAACTTAAGATAGGCGGTGGCAAGCGCCAGGGAGTGATGTCATCCAAACAGAGGGAGAGAGCGGGAGGTATATAACTCAAGTATTGCCACATCAATATAAATCCTCTGTTTTCTCCAAAAATTAAACAGAGAAAAATGGATGGCCAGTCCCACTAATGTAGAATTAAATTTCATTTTGGGCAGCAAGACAAAGGCATAATCAAATAAGCTGAAGTTTTCCCACAGTCGTTTCTAAAACAACTAAATGAAACAAAATATTCCATGACCAACCAAACTGAAGCTGACTGAAAACAAATTTAAAAAAGTTTGAGTATAGCCAACTTGAAGAAAAATACCAAGCTTGACTCAAATGGAGACTAGTTTTACCCTCATAGCAGCTGACTAGACAAGAGAGACTCAGGAGATCTGGGTTTATATATAGTGAGCTGAATGTGTCTAAGGCCAGATGAGTGTCAGCTGCACACCGGACAGTAGAGAGCAAATGGCCCAGACACGAGTGAAAACATACAACACACCAAAAATAGTGTCATCACACAGGTAGATAGACAACAAACAGACACAGAGAGATAGAAACATCCCTCATTGAGATTTGATGCTTACACACATGCACATAACCAAAGAAACTACACATACAAATCGCCCCCACCACCTCTAACAGTACAAAGCTGCTACATACTGGTGAAACTAAACCAGATGTTACTTCCTATCTCCCAGTGCCTCTCAGAATCAGCATTAGCGTTCAGGACAGGGGAGAAAAGAGACTTCAGAACAAAAGGAAATGGAACCTAATGTCTTATCACATACAGCTCACAACAACAAACAAACAAAACACACGCACACAAACATTTATCGAGCCTCCTCCACCGCCTGCGCGAGCCTATCTTTGCTCTCCGAAATCAAATGAAGCAGATATCAAGGGGGGCAATGTGGTGCTCGCATCACGCTTTTAGGGCTTTGCGACGAAATGAGTGATAGAAACCCACACGGAGGAAAAGAGGAGGGGTACGCGAGGGGGGGAAACAACTGGTTTCAATTGGGATACTACAATTGCTGCTGCTGTGAAAAGGGGTTTGGAGTTGAGTTTAGCTTCATGAAAAAAAGAAGGGAGACATTAATTCGTGACACAGGGTTTGTTTAAAACAAAACCTAGATGGAATAGAATAACAGAAAAGAAAATACAAGTCAGCAAATTCAATACATTTGGGCTGTATTAGAGCTCGTTTGATGTTCCTGGGCTATGAAATTATAATCCACTGCTTACATGAAGGATATAATCGTTGTTTTTCAAATTAGGCTTTGAGGCTTTGCAATAAAGAGTAAAGTCACTGCACAAAGGCATGACAGGGACGTTGATTGGGTAGATAAACGTTGATTTTAACGGGGATAAAATACCGAGACGATCCTTTCTTCCATCTCTTAGAAATTCTCTTTTGCTGACCAGAGAACACACACAAGAAAAAAAATGAAACACCCATGCATGGCCGAGCGACTCCAGGGAACATCAGAAGTGAGGTAATCCAGACCACATGCTCAGAATGCAAACAGTTAACACTGGCGTTTGCCAGTTTCTTCAAAAGTGCAGCTTTTAAAAATGAGCAGAACTTATTTATTCAGAGCTCTATGAAAAAGAATCATGCATTACCCCCGGGATGCTGAACTGCAAGTATTAAAAACCCAAGAGCCCTAGCTCACAAAAAGAATATGATTTTTTTTTTCATGTTCTTTTTGTTGTAATTCTCTAACAAATTCCATTTGAAAATATAATTAGAAAGTGGAAGGGGAAATGGCAAACTACTGCATTAGCTGTAATTGAACAAAAGAGCACTTTGCCTGCTGGGAGGTGGCCATAGAGGCCCCATGGGAAACGGGGCGGGGCTGAGACAGGGCCTGGTGGCATCTCCGCGGGGACAGGGAGTTTATTTATAATCACAAGCTGCCCTTGGATGGAACAGGCCCGGCACTGATCTAACACGCAATTAATACACACACGGCTGAGATCACACAACCCGCACAGGTCACACAGCATGTGCGCTCACACACACAAAATCGTTTTTTTCTTTCTCTTTCTTTTTTCTTTTAGTTACTTAACTTGTACACACACTCCCACACAGGATAATACTTTTTTTTATCTACCTTGTGCAAGCACATCGCACACCTGCCATCTAAACAAAAGCACACACCTTGACCACAAGACACACATTGACAAAGAAAAACACACACCCTGAACCAACAACACTTGAACGCACAATAAACAGGGACACCTCCAAAATGTGCCATTTGTGCATTCACAGGATGAAGAGATGAATAAACAGAAAGCATGAGGAAATAGAGAGAAAGAGGAGTCCCTCTGCACCCAAAGCTGCACACTTGATTTATTCTCTCCCCTTAATGAGCAACCATGGTCTCTCACTCACTGTCACCATCTCCTTAACTCTCTCTCCTGCTCGCTGTCTCCTGAGCAAGACATAGATTAATTTGATACTTAATTGTTCAATAAATTCAATTTTCCACATTCTGTTCTGCCTAGCTTTATCTAAAGTTCTTAAATCTGCCGCACCAAGCCAGGGGAACCCTGTTTCTTTTAGCCACACATACCTTTTTTTCTTTCCCTTCTTTTCTTTTTCATCACCATTTTTCTTCCCTACACCGCCCTAATTCGCCATGAAAAGATTTTCCTTGCTGGAAATTCTGATTCCGCTATGATCGGTGAGGCATTCCAATCCAATGCATTCTCATTGTGCCGCGTCTAAGATGCAAGAGGGGCTTCCCTTTCTCGCTGTGCCAGGCCCCATATCATACAAGCGCTCATGCAAGAAATGTTGCCTTGCCAATTCATTTGCAATAATAAAGAAAATGGTTAAGGTTGTTGTGCTTTGCCCCCCCCCCTCCTGCTCTTCCCTCTTTCTTCACTCTGAAATATCTTTTGTGATGATATGGATATTTACTTTTCACTCAGTGCCAGCGAGTGTGCGGAAATAATCGTATGTGCATACTTAACGGCACAGACACAAATATCCAAATAACCCCCCACACATACACTTCTCAGTGGTGGTACATCTGAATCGAAGATGACAGTTGGGTTACTTCATCCCCCAGAATTCTTTGATGCATCTGTTCTCTGTGGTTGTTTTCTTTAACACCAATTTTGACCTTTTGCGACAGCGCCGCTTCCTCGAGTTGAAATCTGCGAGAATGCCATGTGTTGCAGCAGCAAGATGGCCTGCAATAACTCTGGACACATTCTCCCACTCGGCTGAATGCTGGTGGGAAAGCTGTAAGTGAAAGGGGCTGAAAGGCCAGCTATTGTAAACTCTTGTTTACTTTGGTTTCCACTGTGACTAGATAAAGCAGGATCTGCCTCTCTGATAACCGGCCAGGCAAGTGCTTGCCCGACTACCTCTGCTTTCTCTGCTCTCTCCACCCCACTCCTCCCCTTGCTGCAATATTAGTGCTTCCAAAATGAAAAGAAGAGCTGATAATGGTATGCGTGGTGAAAAAAAAGACAACAAAAAGGAGCGGAGCAAAAGACCCCTCACTACCTCCCATTCTGTTCTAAACTCCCCTTCCTCACTAACTCTTAACAATAGACAAAGAAAGGAGAAATAACCTTATAATTGCTGAAGGGGGTGAGGGAGAAAACTGGATTTGGTCTCTTGAGTGAGTAAAGTATGCTACATTGAATAGCCGTCAGGTACTCTTCAATCGGCTTTTTAAAACTGGTGGGTTTAACCTCATAGAGACAAGCAAAGATAATTACATGTTTAAGATAATTACCAAAGCTTTCAAAGTCCATTTAGATGGCACTCGTGGAAACTGACATACTGATTTTCTTTCACTGTGGCCTTTTCTACTCCAGTGCTCGCTATACACTCCCTGTTTACCCTGCGAGAGCTGAAAACCAAACAAAAACATTAACTCAAGTGCTCTCCCCTCCACGCTATCTAACCCCAAACAAAGCTTATTTATGTTTTTCTTTTTCTTTTTTAAAGTTGTGAATGAAAAGGCAGGCGTGATTTCTTAATGACATGTTTTGCTGCGGTTTCTTCGTTAGCCTAGCTTAGCCTGAATTGCAGCCGCCGTGCTGGGATGTTCTCGGTGGATTCCTTGGAAACGGCTGCTTGTGATGGTGGCCATTGTAATAGGCTTGCAGGGGGTTAAGGGGGGAGAGGAACTTTCCATTAGCTATGTACACATGTGTTAAGCCAGGTTATTGTTTACTTAGCCAAAGAAACCACAGCAGGCCTCAGGGACAGACATGGCTGCTCATCATAAGTAACAGGAGACACAAGCCAAGAACTTTATTTGCAATTGGGATCTTGTGGCTCCACTAAGCAATACTTTCCAGCAATATTGCAAGATTTAAAAACAACCAATAAATCAACCAAAAAAGAGAGAGGAAAAAGACACAAACACATAGGCTACATATATAAATGCATGGTGGATGTCTGAATATATGTAGAGGCTCCCAACATTCCCATTCTTTGAAGTCACGCCGGCTTTGAGTTGCATAATCATAATCACCCCTACTTGTTATTCCGCCACAATAATGAAGAGGCTAAGAAACACACAAGTCACGTGGTCATCTCTTTGTATCACTTGTTGAATCCTCAACAGCCGCCCGGCATTCACTCCCCAATGGAAAAAAAGGGGAGTTCAGGGGAGGAGAGGGAGGATGGGGAGAAGAGAAGGGAGGGGGTGAGTGGAGGGTCAAACCTCTCCTCTATTCAACTACAAAAGCTGCTATTACCGACAAATACTACAAGATTCAAAAGTTTGTATTAAGAACAGCAGTGTGCCACTGTAGGAGAGCTAGTGAGTGCGCCTGTTAAGTTGGGTGAAACTCGATCCATACCTCAACGAGAGGAGGATAGATTAGCGATAGCAGTGTACTGATTAGGAAAATAGTGGCTGACCCCGGCAGTCATGGTTTCCATTGAGTTAGGAGTTGAGGGGGGGCAGGGGTCACTCTTTGACCGCCAGAGTTACCTAAACCAACACTGCTGGATCTCACTGACCTGGAAACCCGCACTTGTATGGCATAACGGTGCTGTTTGTTGGGAAAAGATACCACGATAGCGCTATCAAGAGTGAATTCTTACACGGTGACCACAACACTTAGCTCACACAAGCCGGGTTTGTTTAGGAAAGATTGAGCAGGATGTAAGAAAAACAGCAACAGACCCTGAATGTATAGATGCTATTTCAGATTGCCAGCCATTACACATTCTTTGTACATGATTTCAGCAGCAGTGCCACAAAAATACCCCTGCACTAAATTAACCCAACAGATCAACAGCTGGGCAGTCAAAATCATTTAAGACTCTTACATCCACAAAAAAAAAGTCAAGCAGTGAATATTTTTAAGGAACTTTCAATTATTTCCAGCCCCACTTGCAGCCTGCACGGCTCAATCAAGTAGAGGAGCTCTTGAGACTTGGAGTGAGTCCTCAGCACTATTAGTAGTGTTCAGCTCAACAGCGGAGAGCCTGGGCCCTCAGAGTTCATTAGCAAATTGCTGCACCCCTCCCCATGCTCTCTGTGCAATTAAAGGCAACTGTGCAAATGATGTACAGCAGCATGGAAATACCTCCCCGATTCTTCAGACTAAGGTGAACATGTGTGCCAATCAGCAGAGCAACTGCAGCCATTTTTCCCCACAACAACAAGCCATATGTGAACGCAAGGCCTCTGCAAGTGAACTTTTTTCTCTCACATGTTTGTATACTGATGAGCTCAAAGCACATTTAATGAGGCAACTAGAAATTTGCAGCTCAAGTGAGGAAGTCAGATGTGGAGGGAAGCTCTCCAGAGACCAGCAGGGAAAGAGTTAAGAAAGTCCAACTGGTGCTAACCAGTCACTCCACTCACATAACACCTGAGGGGGGTGCTGCATTTATCAGGCCAGTCTGAACACACACTTGCACACACAGAGGCATACACACACAAACACACACGCACATATATGCATACGCTTGCACACTGAAAGACACACACAAACATCGGAGAGTAAGCCCAAACTAGCTGAGCTGCATTCACAAGGCAGCGCAGAGCCTCTGACTTTTTCACCTCTCAGCTATGTTCTGCTTTCTTTTCAAAGGGGCGCCCAGTGTCCCTTCATACTTGCCTGCATACAAGCTTTAAAAAAAAACAAAAAAAAAAAACAGTAAAGACATGTTAAGAATATGCTGAAAATTACTGTTATGACGCAAGGGAAGGATGCATAATGCAGCAAGAAAGTCCGCGTTGTTGGATTGTTGAGTTTAATAAATTCAAAGTATTTTTTTTTCCCTCTGACATTTTTTTCCTCTGTTACAGTCGCCTCACTGGAATAAATTGGTTTATGAATAAATGAGCCCACTTTCTCCATCTTGTTAACATTGTTCTTTTGTGCAAATTCACAGCATTTTTTTCCAGTCCACTTCAACTTTATGCCCGAGGGCATACATTAAAAATACATATGGAAAGAGATAATGCACACAGAATGCAAATTCGTTAAGGATGTCACTGCCTAACAATTGCAGATAAGATGTCACACAGAAATAGCCACAAATTCAAATATATATATATATATATATATAAATACATATATATATTCAGCTGTAAGTAAGTCATGAAGTGCAGAGCCATTAGATTGACAATGTAAGTATTCACCAGTAAGAGGCGTGCACCCTCTGCCTGTTTGGATATGCCCATTTACACACAGCCGGCTGCTGTGGACAGTCTTATCCTACTAAAACATCAGCCGCATCCTTCAACATTACACATCTGTCAAAAAGTTTTCCCTATGTTTTCATATAACTGTGCCTGCAGGTCATTTATATTATTCTGTCAGCGTAAACATAACCTTATGTGAATTTGCCCTGAATTGACTACATATAAA
>JBBBVU010000017.1:23319060-23335222 GCA_037177055.1 Atherinosoma microstoma
TGTGTGTGTGTGTGTGTGTGTGTGTGTGTGTGTGTGTGTGTGTGTGTGTGTGTGTGTGTGTGTGTGTGTGCGCGCATTTGGAAAAATATAAAAATATCTGCGACAAAATGTGCGCAAATTTTTTTATTATTTATTGTTTAAAATACATGTACAGAGTGGTGAGGCGCTGAAGACAACACGCCTCCTAAAGTATGATGGTGGGATAAGATGGTTAAAACAGTGAGTGCTTAAAGTTCAGTCACCCTGAAAACACAATTCGTAGAATTTCTTAGAAATGAACTCCCACAAATTAATAAGCGATGCGCATTTGTGTAATTTTTCTTTAATCATTACATATTTTATGAGGCTGGAGCCTGGGAAATTAGTAGAAATGTTTCAATCAGAGAAGGTAATTGTTATCTTTTTTCCATAATAAAAATATGAACCTTTGAATTAATAAGAAAAGTAACAATAAAAGAGAGGAATTAATACAAATAAAGTGGTTATTAAAGTGGTCTCAGTTCAAGAATCAATTTTAAGTGGATATTTGTAAGGTTGCTTCTCAAATAGAAAACTTACAGAGTATTTAATTTTTCTAGACTTGTATTTAACTATTTTAAATAGAATAAACAAGTAGTAACCAGTGCAGACCTTTTAAGAGTAAAAATACCCAATAACTGAAAAATTTAAAGAGCAGAAAAACTAGTGCAGCCTTGCTGGAGCTCAGCACTTTCTGAGCTCCAGACGCGGTATCGTCCCGGGCACCAAGCCGGTGTATTTCCTGACCGATTTTGCATCCACAATCTTCCTCTTTGGTTGCACCGTCCAGGCCTGGATTGGAGTGACTTCTCCCTTTCACCGACTGGAGGATTGCACCTACCCGTAAATAGCGTCTTTATCTCTCTTGAGAGCGTCGTTAACAGAGGAGCCCATACTGGGAGGCATGGTGTTGGTGTGGGCGGTGTGCGGGTACTGGTGAGAGTGCAGCTGGGGACCGTGGTTGAGATGCACCGCCTGCATGGACCGGGCGCCGTGCGGATCTCCGTACATGGTGGTCGGGATGCCCACACCGTCCATCCCGTAGTGGGGCAAGTCTTCGTACTGCACACAACAAAACATGCGAGTCCACCGTTAACAGGCATGCACAAGAACATGTCGGACTCTAAATAAAATCTTTGCTGGGAAACTACAAGTCCCAGAGTCACAATAAAAGTTTTGTTTATTAAAAGTATAAGTCAAATCCTGCCAACCGAGTAAAGTAGTTTTATTAATTTCCAAAACCAGACGGCTAATATTTTCCATAATTAAAAGTTTTTTTGTTTGGACAGAAATGCACAAAATCCCCTCAACAACTCCATTTCAAAACACGAACAATTACATTATATGGAAATCGAGTAAAAATAAATTAATCTTAGTGATCTGATGTTATACAGCTTCTAAAGAAAAGTTTTAAGGGTTGAAGGACGTTGTTTACTAAAGGAAAACAACTCTGTGGTGCAAACTAGTTTTGTTCTCAGCTTATTCACAGTGGCCACTGAAGCCCATGAAGAAAAATACATACATTTTTCAGTGCGTTTAGAATGACAAAAAGTACCAAAACTGTTGCAACACGCCTCTATTTTCTTTTTTAAACAAATAAATATATAATTTACCATCCAGTTAATATGTTTTAAATGCATCTGCCTGTTGTGTGTTTTCACTGTGTACAACATAAGTCTTAAACTTGTCAGTTGCTGTGCTTTCTAATTTCAAAGGCTCATAATTGTGCATCACATTAATACCCACTAAGCACACTATGTTTATTACATGCAGCAAAGGCAAGTAAACGTGTGCTGCGTTTTTCAGACGAGGTTCAGCTGAATATTGAAACTTTTTCTTGAGTCAGGTCCGAGCCGAATAACGCAGCGCCGTCTTTGTGCTCTTTAGTTTTAGTTTTGTTTTCTTTGATTTTAAAATTGCTTAATAAGCTCAGGAATGTCGATTCAGGTCGAAAAAAGCTCAAAGTAGGATTCTTAAATTGAGGTTTGCCTGTTTAGTAGACTGAAAATAAGCTTGAATTATTGATGGTGCTCTCAAGACGTGACAAACAAGTGTCGGGGAGAGACTAAAATGCATTATCACTTAAAGCTGAGCGTTTTGACCCTAAAGGCAAATAGGTGCAAACCCCAGCGTGGTTCAGCTCCAGTGCCAAACTAAGCAGCTAAATGTGCCCACTGCCTCGACTATCCTGTCTTAAAACTGTTACCGTGAAGATCCAGCCGCTATTCTGAGGCAGTCATGCAGTACCTTTATGAATCAAAGTGTTTGTCATCACCTCAGCTCTAAAAACTACCTTACTGGCATTGTGCTAATTTTACATCTTTTAGCTTTATTCTACAGCCGCGTGGTGAGGAACTAATTGCGAACAGAAAAGTTTTTATTCTGTGCACAAATTCTAGGTAGAAAATCTTGACCAAACAGTCAACAGTGAAATGTGGGGATTTGTTTTGCCTCTCTGCCCTCCCCCATTTTGCTTCCAGTAACTGGCCTGTCAAAACTAATCTAAAAAACATAGCCGAAGTGAGATATGATCACGCTTTCAGTGTCCCACAGTGGGCCGGTTTTGTGGAGTAAACGAGTGCGGCCGTGCGTAACACCGTGCCAAAAGACGCCAAACGTCAAATTGTGTCTCCATGTGTCAGGGAAGACGACAGCAACTTTTGCCGCGAATGCGTGTCCGTGTTGGGCATGTGTGTCATTAAGCCACGTTACAGTGCAGCATTGCATTCAAGCGCAGTGGACTTGGAGAAACTTTTTCTAGGGAGGATTGCCCTACGTACCCGTTGCGCCATAACCCTCCTCACTCCCGGGTCGTCCTTTCAGTTTAGGTAAATCCCCTCTGAGGCCAGGGTGGACACGAAATAAAGAGAGAAAATCCAAACAAGCGAGATGTTTCAGCCAAAATCCCGTATGCCTTTCTTTCTTTTCTTTTCCACGGAGAAACCAGCTCCCGCTCTTCGGTGCAAGTTTAGCCCAGGCGCGGCGAATATGTCCTCGGCTATCCTCGCGGCAGCAGCACCGGGTTCCTTTTCCAAAACCAGGATGAAAATAAAACAGCCCCTCAAACAAAACTGGCGACTCTCATGGCTTTTTGCCACTCCGCCTGTCAGTCAGAAAAGAGAGGGCTTGTCAAAAGTACCGGATGAATGATGGTCCGACGCGCGTCTCCACGGGATCAGCACCACCTAAATGTTAATGGTCACAATCACAGTTAAAAAATGAAGCAGCTCTCCTCTCGTTTTCTTTGATCACTCTCGGCTCCCGGCTTGATTTTCTTATGCAAAAGCGTCTAGAGGAGATCAAGAGGAGGTGGGGTGATAATTCTGGCTTAGGCTTTCTTAAAGGAGCCACGATCGATGCTGTGCGTGTATGTGTGTGTGTATGGGTGAACGTGTCTGTATGTGTGTGAGTGCGTGTGTATGCGTGAGCCGCCTGCCCGTTTGTGTACAATGGATGTGTGTGTTGAGCAGAAGAGGAGCGGAGGATCTGGACCAGACTGCTGAAACCCGGAAGTAGTGGTGGCCATAACAGGTCGCGTCTTACACAACGCACCGGGCTGCAGCAAGTCGCGCGGAGTGGAGGGGTGGGAGGACCCTGCGAGCCAAAGCCAGCCGCACTGCGAGCTGGAGCTACACTGGGATAAACACAGAATATCCACCTATGGCTCCAGATTCACGTCTCATCCTCACACACTCACTTTATTCTTCAGTGAGGGACACTGAAGCACTAATTTCGGGACTGAAATCTGCTTTTCTACTTGTAAACAGTGTTTAGACGACTAATTGAAGCAGCTTTCAACTGTCATGTAAGTTATTATCAGGTATGTAATTAGGAGTAGTAATGATTTAGATTTTAAAAGACTGTGTATACATTTAGAACGCTTCATTTAGTTTCTAACATTAAAAACGAGCCTAAATGTAGTTTTAAGTCAGTTTATTTAACATTGCAATAGTTCTATAACTTCTAAAAAAAAGGCTACTATCAACATGTCTGCATGAAATCCAGTGTAGGCTGTAGCCAAACATACAGTTTTGCAGGTTGTGGGCCTCTTGCTACTGACTATCAGCTTCTGAGTGTTCACATTAATTGCATCCTGTTTGCAGTGTTTGTGAGATTCAAGAATAGAAATACACAGCTTGTGAAATTATTGGAGAAAAGAAAAACTCCAAATAAATAGGCAAATAAATACAACTGCTTGCAGAAAGAATATTTATATTTAACTTTAAGTAATTTTAAGTTGTTATTATAATAATTATTACTATTATTTGCTAGAGCATCATATAAAGGCTGTATCCTGAGAGTGGATTTGTTATCAGAAAGCAAAATTGAAAAACAAATCATAGAAATATCGCAGGAGCTTTTTGTGGAAACATCTTCTATGTGTAAATAACCGTTAATAGTGTCTGTCCCTCTCCCCCACAGCTGTGCTGAATGGGTCGCTCCACTCTGCCTGGGCTGTCCAATGGCAGGGAGGAACAGTGATGGGAGCCCCCTATTGGCTCCCTATGTGATCGATCCGGAGTTGATTGATCGGCTTTAGGCCACATTCGCGGGCAGGCGCAAAACAAAACATCTTCTGTGGAGAGAAAACACACATTTTGCGCTTCTGTCAGCTTCGACAGTGTGTATTTTCACCAAAACACACAAAAAAATATTTGACCAAGACATCTCTCCCACTCTCGCTGGGTTTCTGTCCCACGCACGTACACGCAAATGCGCACGAGCACGCATACTCATTTTCATATCTTTGAGTTTATGAACTCACTTTAAAATTCGCCCAGTGTTTAACAAAGTTTCTCCAAAACCAAACGGAGGTCAGATGAGAACTATTTGTTGTCACGGTCAGCAAGATGAAACTTTTTGTCTCTTTTTAATGATCCGTTTAGTTATCGCCTCTGTTTGCTCTGCATGGATTGTAAAAAGTTTGGAGAAATATTGATGAGCTTTAATAAATGATGGGGAGCTTTAATTCATGAGAATTTCAAGAAAAGTGATATTACTGGTTAGAGTGTGGTTTTACTGATGAAATAGTTGCGGCGGTTTGTCGTTAGATTAGATTCTTATAAAGATGCACCTATTTCATTTAATTTTGTTTATCTTTTTTTCAGTTCAGAATAAAGTTTGACTATGTCAATATCTACACGAATATTAATGAGATTTAAAAAAAGGAATAACACATGATCAGAGTTTAAGTATTTCCATAAATTCCAAAAGAATATATGCTTATTTTTGTGGCTGTTTTCCACATGATCACCAATACCCAGCTTTTCATTTACCCCTCAGACCGTTACACGTGAATAGAGAGTGTGTAAAAGTGCCTTATTATCTCGTGATTATGTTCATAAGGTGCTGCTGCTCGGTGACAGCCTGTTCGAAGTTTTTTTTTTTTCTCCCCCCGTGCAGCGCGTCCAGCCATCGATCATCTGCCCCCGGTGCCACAGACGGTGCCATAACATGATAATGCGGCTTCACACATTCGTCGGTGATTCCTGAGGTACTAAATCCTGAGCGGTGGGATCCGATGGGACAATTTTACAGGCATGAAATGACTGTTAAAGGCTCCCGCAGTCCGGCCGACGCGGCTCCGTCGCGCGGACTGCAGAGAAGCCACGAGGCGCGGACTTTTACGCACAGATTTAGCAGATCAAAAAAACAAACGAGGCTGACTTGTGATGGTCCACTTTGTTATTTCAGTAGTTTATAGGTAAGTGAGAAGCTCTCCTTTTCTAATTTATTGATTTATTTTCTATTTTTGTGGCGCAGTAAATGATTAAAAGGCGTAAGCATTAATTAAACATATTTTCTTTAAGGAAAGTTATTTGAAATTAAAGAGGAAGCTGCTGTTTAAATCTGCTTTCAGCTAAATTTGTTGGTTTACTGAAACACAATCAGGATGATGGAGCCTACAACAACAAGATAAACTATATTTTAGCGAGTAATTGAGAAGAAGTAAACCTGCATTAACATGAAAGGAGTTCACATCAACGCTCACTCCCGTGTAAAATAACTACTATGGCATTATAAAGCAATTAAGCTCCTTCAATTAGCATCCATAAAAGCAAAGTGGAACACCACTTTCTCTCCTGGAGCAGCTCTTTCGTGAGGGGTCAGCGCATTTTGGTATCCTGAAAGAGAGCATGGGGGCAAATACCGTCACTTCTGCTTAATCCGCTTTGTGATGACGGTAATACTCTGAGTCGTTTCAATAAAATCAGTAGGTATTACTTTCAAACGGCTGAATGTAAATTGACAGCGTGTTTGCCTGAATACAAAAAAACGTTATTAGACGGCCTTTGCATCTTGACTTGTATTGTGTGGACACACGTTGCAGCTTTTTGTTCAGTTTGTTCAAGACATAAATTGTCAATATAAAAATATTAAACATAAATGGGGAAAAAATGTTAATACGTTGTATGGTATTTTAAACCCCCTGATTTTATTATAAGCTCTTATTAGAGAGTAAAAAACATGTTGGTTTTATTGGAAGGATTTTTTAAAAAGTTGTAAACCAGGTCAGATATTTGAGGAACTGCCGGACTCTATGTGATCGCCTGTATCTCTGTTTAGGGTGCAACTGGAAAGCTGAGAAGTCAAACTGAGGTCAAACTTTTTGCAGCCCCGCAGCTCTGCACCCAAACATGTTGAGATCTGCAAAGAAGGCCACTGAGTCTCTCTGGTTTGTGTCACTAATGCAGCACACATGCAGACCTGCTGCAAAGTTTTCACAGTTTATCAAATTATATGAAACTACTAATATGTTACCATCTGTCAGAACCTCCAGTCGGATTCATCAGGGTGCATTTAAGCCTTGTGCGCTTTTGGCTTTGAAAAAATATTCAAGTCAGAGAGAGGTGCTCGGATATCCAAGTAAATAATTTCTACTGGTTCGGAGTTACAAGTTGGTGTGAAAACCAAACCCGCAATATCAGCTCACATGTTCCCATAATCCAACGTTTAATGAAGAAATAATGATGTGTCCATACGTGGAAGCCCAACAGTTATTCAAGTCAACAAGTATAGAAGGTGTACAGAGTAAATCATTCTAAAGGAGAGGAGGTGATTATTTTTTAATGAACATTTCGTTATTATATTGTACAAGAAATTATAGGAATATCTTGGAAGATTAAGCACGTGGTACCAAAAAACCTCATGTTAAATACATTGACTTGGTTTTGGCATAATGACAATATTCTAAATGCATAGCCGAATTAATTTCAAACCATGAAATCAGCTGCCTTTTATTTCAACAAGAGTTACTTTTTCCTCTGGGAGTATTCCCTCCTTCTGGATCCTGCAGTTTGGCCCAAATGTTTATCTGAGCAGCTCTCGCCTCTCTCACACATGAATGCTTAATCATGTGCGCCTTCTACCGGAGCTATTGGGAACTGCATGTGATGCACAACAGAATTTCAACTCGGATCTTTTTGTAAAATATGCAAAAGTTGAGATCATGTAATATAAATCCACACTTAAACATCACCACAGTTTCTGTTGTTATTGTGTGAACTTTATGTTCTCTGTGCAGGATGATTGCAGTTTATGGTAAAATATATATGAAGTGATATATTTCTTATTGTCTTTTTTTCTCATGTAAATGATTTAATATGCCAATAAAATAAGTAACTATGGAGTGGGCCTTTTGGAGTGTTTTATTGCAGGTGTCAAGTGTGATTCTTTCTTTTTAAGTTGGATCAAATATGATGATATAATGGCACCACGGGAAGATTTGCTCATTTATGCTGAAAAGAACGCAACTAATGCAAAAATGGTGCTAAACTTGACAGATCTAAGCATAAAATGTTCAAACTTTGCATTAAATCTTATGCAGAAATCCCTCTCAGCTGATTAAAAAGTATTCTTTATGCACAACTAAAAACAATACTTAATATGAAAACATTCGTTCAAAGCATTGCTTATTTGCCTGAACCTAAATGAAAGAAAGGTGCTGCTGCTTTACCTGTGAACAGTTGTTACGTATGTGTTGCATTAATGTGAACATGTAGACTAATGACAAAGAGCTGCAAATGACTGAACCTGTGTGGCTTGGATGTGACAGCAATACTGACATCACTGCATTACACCTATTGATATAAACAGGATAAACAGCTGCTTTCATATATAGTGAGAACTGTGTGAAATTAGATGCACTCATTCTTTTATAGACCTATGAACATATGCATTCAAGCACGCACACATACAAACACGGCAGGTTCCTGTAATAATAGCTGCGCTGAATGCTGCCAGTCAATTTTCACATTGTGCCACCGGCCACCAGGTCAGCAGCTCCACTTTTACTCTGAACCGCCGCTGTGTCTGAATTAACCCCACAGATAGAAATAGATCTCATCACTCTATCACACACACCTCCTTACCTCTCTACCTCTTTCCCTCTGTGTCTCTCCAAGCCCTTCCAGCAGCATTTGTCACCAGCACTATTATTTCAGGTGTGCTAATGGTGTCGCAGACACTTTTGCAGGGAAAAGAAAAGACAGATGGAATTTTTTTTTAAAGGGAGGAGTGAATGAGGGGAAAGCAGGAAGAAAGGATTATCATCATCATCACATGAACTCTCCCCTTGAAAAAACAACAAAAAATCAATGGGTGAAGGATTTGGGTGAGGAAAGGGAAAAGGGGTGACACATGCTGGGCAGCAGCACCATTCAGGGTGCGGGTGACTTTTGGTGGATGGGTGAGGATGAATAGAGGGGGTTCTCACACCTCCCAGGGAGACTGTGAATTGATCAGCACCTTAGAGGGAGAGGAAGGAGTGGCGGGATGGAAAGTGAGAAAAAAGGCAAAGCAGAGAGATGAAGGATGGCGATGAGGATAGGACGAGTGGAAAAAGCTGGCTGTTGGAGCTGAGCTATAAAACCAGGAGGGGGAGAAAAACACAGCGATAGGAAAGGAGGAGGGAAGGCTGCAGAGGAGGTGTGAAGACTCATCTTTTCCTGGATGAGTGTGAGTTTAGGCTGGAATGGAGAGTGGCCTGGGAGCACAGCATAGCCTAGTGGTAATAAACCAGCACACCCCAGAGAAACAGCCAACATCAGCTATATGGGAGCTATAAGAAGTGATCTAAAAAAATCAGAATGTAAGAGTTGGTCTGAGCTGGAAATCTTTGTGGAAGTTCATGGATCAATATTTCAAGAATGCAGCTTGTTAAACATTATACATAAGCAAAGGATAAGAGTAAAAACATCAGCTACTAAAGAGTTCTGATTTATTATTTCATGAAAAGTACCAACTTTTAAACTCAAATATATAACACATTTCATGTTAAACTATTGAAATGACACACAAACTTCCTTAATGACCAATGTCTGGGGGTAAAAACATTTTTTTCCCCTATAAATTGTAAGTATCGCATTGTATTGTGTCAAGAGTGCAAACCTAAAATTACATGTTCAATATAATCCATGTTGTTTTCCGTATGTCAACCTTTCCTCCAGATGATTGCTGGTTTCTTGCCGCAGTGGCTGACAGAATAAAAACCTTGTCCACAACCTGAGTTGGGTTTGAGACTGATCTGTTTCTAACTAAATACATGGTCACCATGACATACACACACATATACCACAAAACCACTGCGCAGCTCTCATATACGGTAAACAAAGCTGGAGATTTTCAGTTTCTTCTTTGAATCCGTTATTAGATAATTAACTTATTTCTTTAAAAACTGTAGAAAGTGATTTAGCAGTTATTTATAGCAATATGTCCTTTATGGTCAAAAATAGATATGTGATTAAAGAAAAAGCAGGAGAGAGTCAAAACCTTAGAAATATTAATCAGGAATCTTAACTTGTATGACAGAAATAGTACATGAAATCCAAGTAATTAACCCTGTGGTCCTGTACATATCTTTAGGCCACAGCTCAAAAATTGTATATCAATTATAAAATGAGTATATCTCTGCAACCACAAGGTTTATTTGAAAACTTTTGGAGTCATAGTAAAGGAAACACTTGAGATTTAATAAGATGTGTTGTTATCAGTATATGTGTTACTGGTGAAGAATAAATCAAGATGGCACATGGCACAAATCAAAAAAGTTTCAGACTTGTCTAAAAAATGAACACTTTCATTACGAAAGTGTTTGAATATCCCTTTGGGATGATGCAGCTGTAGCTCTTACCCTCTATCAAATCATAGTACAATATGTGAATATCATTTCTGCAAAGGCCAACCCTGATAAAGTGAAGCAGAACAAAATAAGAGAGGTTTTACTACAGAGAGTTTAGTGGAGGTCCCCAAAATGGCCATTTTGGCACAGATTGGTGCAGTTTGGCACCATCTGTTCTCAAAGTCTCCCAGTTGGGGGACCTCAGGTTTTAGAAGGTTACATCAATTATCCATTGGATAACAGAAAATGAAAAGAACACAGGAGTTAATGTGATTGTGAGTCCTTCCTTTTGTTGCACAGGTGACAATCATTAAAAGCTGCTTCTTCACTTATCTTGATCTTAATGTTGAGAGTTAATCCAGAAGTAACAGACATAATTATGCTGAAACTGCTCTGGTATTGATTGACTGAAAACCATTAATATAATCTAAACATGTTAATAAGAAAATGTATAAAGTGCAGTGTTCTTTAGCATTTTTGTATTTCTGTAGTTCATCTAGACATGGGTTTAATCAGAGCTTGCCAGCATGAAACACCTTGGCAATTTGCCTTAAAAAAGCATATTATTTCTTATTTATCTGCTACTTTAGACATCAAATCCGTTCGGAAAATGTGATAAAACTGAGAGCAAGTATTTGGCAGGTCAGGTCAGATATGCTCACTGCAGTTCATCAGCGGGGCCCTCGTTCATCCTGCAGCAACGAATCAGATTACCAAACATACTGATTGACTGCAGCGGTTGCTCACAAACCTACCGCCATCTCTCCTAAACAAAGTTATCTCTGCTGAAGTTCATGAAAAGGTCAGCGGTCACATCATCCTGTGTAGGCTCATATATACTGTACAACCCTCTGGATCCTAATTGATGCTTTTAAAGCATGAATTTCTGTCATAACTAGACATATCAGAGATATGGTGAAGTACAGAAGGCTGCTTTGGCCGTGCACTAACTGCAGCTTAGCTGCAGTGAATAGAAACTGGGGAAAAATCCACCAAGGTTTTCCAAACAATGATGCACAAACTTATTTTTTTCTGTGAAAAAGTCCCTTTATACCCACATGGCAACTGTCAAAGAATCAAGGCTGCATGATTTCAAGTAATTGCATTCATTTGGGTTTTGTTAATTATCATGTCATAACCATCACAAGACAACAGATGACTTGGCACGTGCTAATGTTTGACGCGTCTATCTTTAAACCCTTTGTTCTGCCGTTCTTTCTTTCCTCTTTTGTTTAAGACACATCATAACACACCTGCCTCTGATAATTACTCTTCCCTCTCACTTTTTGTGTTTTATCCTTGAATCTCTTAAAGCAGACCACATTTATGAAGGTGAATGTTTTCATTGCAAAGAGCCAAAAACTGCACCACCTGAGGAGCGGAAACGAAAAGTCAATATTTTGTCATTTAAATTACCTACATTATGAGAGATCTGCGCCTTAAATCTTTACATTGTTTTGTGTAATATAAATAAATGTCTTTTATGACATTTATGAGAGCTTGACTTAGAAGAATGGGATGGGTTTATGTGACCTGTACTCAACCACTCACACTGTACACAGGGCGGGCTTTAATCATCCACCAACTGTCACACAATTAACTAAAACTTGTAGGTACAGTTTTAGATTTTTTTTTTTAACAACGCATCGATAAAAGCTGCTTAATTATGCTAAATAATGCAAGTTAATGGTGTGTACAAAGTCACCATTATATTTTTATATAATGAATACCTGAATATAGTTTCACCATGACAAAATCTCCCTAAGGCTCAACTAAGTCAGAGAAACTAGAACTTTACATTTGGGGAAAATGTATAAATCATATTCAAATCATGCAACTTCCATGTCTTTATGTATTTTTTTTTTAAGGAAAAAGCCGATAAAGAAAAAATATCCTCAAATTAGATACTCAATAAAATAAATTAAAATCTTTAGGTTTTCTCTCAGCAGAATTTAATACAGAATTAATTCAGTTTTTAAACACACTGACAAACCGATAAACACTTCTTCATTTCAACAAAGAAAGAAACAGCGAGGCTGTGTCTGGCTACTTTAGCTTGGCAAAGAGGGGAAAAAAACAACAGTTTCCTTCCAAAGCAGTGACAGAGTTGATCAGTCTGGATTGACATGTTAGCAGTGATTACATTGTGCCTGGGTTGACTCCTCCTCACCACCAAACCACGAGAACTTCCAGTGCAAAAAGAGTTTATTTTCCTCTTTCTGTCCCTTACAGCATTTGTCGAAATATTACTGACATATGATCAAAACCAAACATCTAACATGTTTAAATTTCATTACAATGACAGACATAGAGTCTTCAGGTAAGACATAACACACCTGTCGCTTCCAAAGTTTTTAGTATCAGATAACTGAGTTGACTAGATCGGGTCAACTCAAAGTATGATGAATAAAATAATAAGCCAATGTGGGAAGAAAAGATAAATCTAGTCACTTCACGTATTAACTCCAGCCATGTGCAGCACTGACAAGTACAATTACCCAATAGATACACCTAAGTTAAAGTTGTAGCCTACTTTGTGCTCCTTTACACTTTAGCTCCAGTTGCAGTTTTTCATTTATCAAATGAATCTATTCAGGCAAAATAAAAACTTCTGTTATCCATAAGTTATTTATCTTTTTTAGAAGAAAACATAGAATAAAATCTAAAAATTTAAATGATATCAATTTAGTCTCACCTCAGCTACCTACAAGAATGCAATACTGATATTTTTCTAATATGTAGGCAGTCTTTCTGTTAGTAAAATGCTCTCAAATGATCCATTTTGCATAAAGAATACTTTAACTTCAAATTTCATATGAATATTGGCATGATCAAAATCTGTACATTCACTCTAATGCTCCAAGACTCTGTCACTGCACATTTGTGGAACAAATCTAGTTAGAGTAAGTTTTAGAATTACTTACAAATGTCTTTTGACTGTAACGTCTTATTGTTCTTTCTTCTATCCGTGGAAATGTAAATCTAGCGCTGATTTAGGAGCAGTGAGGGTTAATCTGATCCTCCCCGGGGAGCCAACATCACAGGGCCGTGTATAAACATTTTAGAGATTGACCTTTCACCTATCAAGCACTAAGAAAAAAAAAAGTCTGGTGGGGTCCTATCCTCCAAACCATTATGGATCATGTGCAATTTCCCTCAGACATTTAGACAGGTAAATTACATGTGTGCATGTCACATGATCACGCAGAGAGCTGCAATGTTGAAATCCATAGCTAAATGCTCCTTTGATAAACACAGATAAATGTTTCCTTTGATATACTGACATCTACATATTTAATATGAAATGCATGTGAAATATACCTGTATGCAAACACACACACAGCCTGTCTGAGAGCCAGTCTCTGTCTGACAACATCAGTGTAACCTGATCCGGCTTAATAAAAGCTCTTACCTGCATTTAGTGCTCCGTTAAAACGCCCTCTTGTTGTTCCACCAATTCACCACACTATAATTGCACCGAGGCTGCATATGGTCCTCATCTAGTGCCCTATGCAAGATAAAAGCCAACAGACTGTGGGTGCACGACGCAGGAGAGAAGTTCATATGCATGACTGCTGCATGTGTGTGTGTGTGTGAGTGTGCGTGATTCTGCGCATGTAAGTATTTTAGGGCAAATTGAACTCAACATAACTCAGGGGATAGTTAGAGAAACTGCATGATGTCACTGTTATTATACTGCAAATGCAGTTGATTTGGCTTTGAGGATTTCTGCATCTGGTGGCCTCTGACATGTGTACTGAGGTTGCTTTACAGATCCCACCTCCATGTCTCGGATTTGAGCCATTTGCTGTGAATAAAAGCAGATTATTAACACATCAAGACAAATCACTTAGTTTCCTATTGTGTCCATTTTTTTTACTTTTTCAAGAATATTTGGGACACTTTTACTCTAAAGTGAGAAAAGAAACAGCTTCTGCAGAGTAATTAAAAGTGCCAAATTAACCATCTTTGTGTTATTTTAAAAGGATAGTAGGTCACTTACATCATCATAAAACTGTAATAATCCGGCAGTGAGTGTAGGGTGTTGATTTGTGTTGGAAACTGTAGGACAAACTCTCTTCTCAGCTTCTTTTCAACCAGATCTAATATAGTAAACACATCAATATGTCAAAAACCCAAGCTAAACAAAAAAAAAGCTGAATCATTTTAGTACTTAACTCTGGTATAGGTTAAAAAAGAGACAATAAATATGTGTGTCAAACTATTTGACTAAAGTTTCACTGTACTTGTGGGTAGAACTTGGTCAACACTAGCATAATACTTTGAACAAATTTAAATTACCACTTACATTTCAAAATATTAACATAAAGCTGTTGTGGGAATTTGTACATTTATGTAAAACAAGAAACTCGATTTATTGCTGTGAAATAACTGAAAGTTCAAACTCAAGCACTCCAAAGGCAGAATTTTCCTCTTACCTTTCCCATATATTAGACGTGCAGCCCCTAAGGGTAAAAGGGGGTGCCAAAAATTGGAAGATCTTGATTTGGATTGTTTTTCATCGTTAATGGCGAAAAAGATGCAAAAACTTCCTTTATAAACTAAAGCAGAATATATTTACCCCAGTGACCACTTTGTTTTTCATATGTGAAATGCTCCTTGGGACTTGTAGAAATAGGGCCCTCTATTTATTCTTCCTGATAAACTTTAGATGATGACTTTGGCAAGGAAATAAAAATACTGAATAAACAGCTCAATAACTGGATTAAGACTGACAGAAGATTGGCTTGTGGACAACCTCACAATGTGTCCTGCGTGCTAATGCCGATGCTTGTGCCTGCCCTGCTCAGTCAGGTTTATGAAAGTCAGTCGGATTAGAGCCCAGCTGGGGCTCAGTAAACCAACACTCAGCCTTCGGACTCACACCACCATACATGACTTCCCAAACAAACCTTGACGTCCAACCCGCCCTCCTTTATTTTGGCCCTCTTCATCACTCCACTCCCACCCACCCACCCAACCTCACTGTTTTCCCCTTCACAAGCATTGGTAACACTGCCTTGTGCTGCAACCCACAGGACTCTCTGAAAACAACACATGCTCTGCTCCAAATTAAAATACCAAGGCTTATTGAGCAATACTCCTCTAATGGTTTCATCCGCCAATGGGTTTATCTTCGCACACATAAACAGACAAGCAGCCTCTCTGCTCCAACCAAAAGAAGCAGTTCTCCTCTCTTCTTACGTAAGCTGGCAGAAAATCTCCTAAATCCCTCTCTTTTGCCGTTGTTGTGTTGCGATTCGGCTGCCGCACCCTCAAAAGGAGCATCTGAGACTGAGGCAATTAGAACCTGAGCGGGGCCTCGGCGCATCAGACCATTTAGCACATGGGCTAATAAGACTGGTGATCCAAAATATCCAGACCGACTGACAATGCAGCAGCTGTTTGGTATTGACAGTGGTTTCGACAGAATATATTTGTAAAAGAGTTTCAAGATGCTTGATTTTTCCCAGTGAGAGATCAAATTTTTGTCATTTTTCTGGGATGAATTTAAAAGATCAAGTGTCAAAAGACTTCTTTGGCCACAGAGGGATTCTCTAAGATAAGCAAGATGCAAAACCGCATGCAGAAATAAGCGGTCTATACAGATATAACTTGCTCAGTTATATTATAGCCTTGGCCATTAATAGACTATTTAGAAACAAAAAATCTATTTTAATGCAGATTCAAAATTTAAACCCCCAGCACAGCAAAGTGAAACATCATTAATCATCACAAATGTGGCAAGCCGTACTGCATTCCTAACATAATGACAGGTGCATAAGTGCATGCATTTGCCAGATGACCAGAGGAAATAGAAGAAAGCATTAGTGTTGCAAGTCATCCAGAGACAAAGTGCATGCAAGAAACAATGAGAGGAAAGGTCATAAAGATGGAAAGAGAGGGATAGAAGAAGTGAATGAGACAGGAGAAAGGAAAGAAAGAGAGAAAGAGAGAAAGAAAGAAAGAAAGAAAGAAAGAAAGAAAGAAAGAAAGAAAGAAAGAAAGAAAGAAAGAAAGAAA
>JBBBVU010000017.1:23335322-23346783 GCA_037177055.1 Atherinosoma microstoma
AAGAAAGAAAGAAAGAAAGAAAGAAAGAAAGAAAGAAAGAAAGAAAGAAAGAAAGAAAGAAAGAAAGAAAGAAAGAGCAATGGAAGGTTGCTGCTAATTCTTCCATATCTAAGCCTCTTTGCAGAAACTCCCTTTGTCTTCCAAGTCCCAGTCATTAGAGCCTAATCCTATCAACCAAGGGCTAATCTGAGGGCAGAGGGTTCAGCCCCCTCTGCACCACAGGCCAACACACACATACACACACAGGAACACACACAAACATTAACAGAAATCCTCAAACATGTACACACTCTTACTTGAGCTTCTTTCACACAGGCAAATCCAGATGTATGAACATAAACACAACAAAAAACAAAAAGAAGCCCAGTTTTGTTTAATGATTAAATAAAACCGCTAAACAGAAAATTAATCATTCGCCTCAAAAAAAGTGCACTTTAAGCACAAACTTTTCCATGCTTTGTGATAAAAATCCTAAACTTGTGTATGTACTACTGTTTGTCTGTGTGTGCGTGTGTGTGCGTGTGTGTGTGTAGGTTTGGAGGCATCAGTTTCCCGCACATTCCAGCAGAGCCTCTCCTGCTGCCATCATCATTCTCCTCTTTATTTCAGCGCTGACTATGCCCAAGATTAGTTATTGATCAGCAAGGATATAAATTATTCTAAAGTGAAAGCCCAACAACACAGTCATTATAGATCGACTATTGACCAGCTCCGATATATCATTCCATTTCCACCGCACTGCACCCCTGCCACCAGTCAGAGAAATGCTCAAATAATGAGATGGGGATTTTTATGACTTGAGCACACTCTGTTTGACCTTTTTGGGGAAGTTGGATGGATAACATGAGATCCAGGTTTCCAGATGTGATGCCATTTAGAGTTGGACCTGGTAAATTAATATGGAGAAAGGTTTGGATGGAGCATGGAGGTCTGCCTTAGGTTACCTTTTGGTTTCAAGTCTGTGACCAAATAGAGGAGGCTGTTGCCTCTGTGGTCAACTTTGGTTGAAAAACCAGTTCGGTTCATGGGATTTGCGTCCATACTTTCACTCAAGTAAAGGAAATTACACGTTAAGTCAAAACATACTGTACAATTACAATCAATGCCCAGAATGAGTTTTTCAATTTGCTTATTTATCAGGACAAACCATGGCTCATTTCAAGTGTACATATAGATGTACCAACTCCCATCAGATCCAAAATGAGCTAATATTTTTCATGAAATGGTAAAATGTCCTAGTTTCAACATCTGATGTTAATGTTCTACTAGGAATAAAATATGGGTTTATGGGATCAGAAAATCCTTGCATCCTGTTTTTATTCACATTTTACACAGTGTCACAACCTTTTTTGGAATTGTGGTGGTAGTTTTTAAGCCTTAAACAAACAAAACAGCAGGTGAACCCAAATGTAAACACTCTTAGCAAACAAAAATGGGAAACAACGGAGGAATGCTGGGGGAAACCGGACTAGTTCCCCACTTGGAAAAAGCCGATTTGTGATATTTTACATGTGGATCAGAGTGTAAAAAATAGTAGCATCCATTCCTTATAGCGGACTTACAGTCAAAGATGTTTTTTCTGTGACCAATCTTACCTGATTTGATTGATTGTTGTCAAGAAGTAATGTAAGTGAAGAAAGAAGGGGACAGAGCACTGAAACCTATAAAACAAGAGATTATAAGTAGGTGAACACAAAAAGGTTTTATTTATGCCTGAGATGTTCTGTTTGACAGATAGAATGGGATCAAACTGAGCAGGGTTCAACATACCAGCACAGTCATTTGAAGTTTAGCTAAAATGAGGTAAACATGCATTGTTATGGGGAACCGGCTATTTCAGTCATGCTGAGTTTTTTTCAGGCAGGAAACTTTCGTATCACACGCTTTTTTCTTTTTTTTTTGTTGCTCTTTGTGCAGGCAAATAATGGGACGGATGCATTATTTCTCCTATATATCCAATTCAAGAGCCGTGTAAGCAGTTTGTGAACCATTTCTTGCCTCCTAGTTGTGACAAGATTTGATCACAATTTGTTTTGTTGTCTCTCGGTGCAGTTGCAAAGAGGCGGAGATGGAGCTGGTATAAATAGGGGATTGTATCCACAGAGGTGTCAGAGAGTTTAGCTAAGTGTAAAATATTTAAGGCATCAGGGCAACACAATCCCCTGCTGGTCACAGTATAAATCACCATATATTCTTATTGGCCTAAGCCCTTGTTATGAGTAAATACATCCAAAGGCAAGAGAGGCTGGTAAGGTTCGGAGGAGATTCATCCAGCAATAGCAGAGCGAAAGTCACTGTGTATGTGTGCATGTGTGTGTGTGTGCGTGTTTGTGTGTGTGTGAAGCACATACCGCTTAGGGAGGCTAAGGAGAGGATAAGGAGATCAGCAGAGGGGGAATATCACGCCTCTTAAGCATGTATACACTTTCTAACTTTTACTTTTTCACCCAAAACCTAAATGAATCCCCACTCATCTAAGCATGATAGACTCTCCTCACCCCTCCGAATTTCTCCTCTAAATAATCAAACCTTATTTACAGACTCTGGCATTGTCACAATGCCCTCAGCCAGACAGATTTCAAAGAAAACCAAATAAATTTAATGACTGTGTATAATTTCTAATCAGCAATGCTTGTTTACAACATTTCCTACTCACTGTGTTGGGAAAGCTTGCCTCATATTAACCAAAACCACACACAATCAAGTCATTTTCCATCCTTGGCCCAAATTATTTGTTACTTTCAGTTCTTGTCTATTTAATGGATGAATTGGGTTAACAGAGGGAGGGGAGGCTGAGAGGACAGGAAAAGGAGAGGGATGGGAGGAAGGGACAGAGAGGGGGAGATGAAAACAGTTTCATATTTCTGTAAGCCTCAAACTTTTGGCTAACATAAGAAAAGAGAACTTGGCCCTAATTCCATCTCACGCTGGCGTTTGTGCATTCTAAGTTCTCGGGGGCTGCTCTGGCGGAGGGCCTGAGCCCGTAAATTGGATATTAGGGGACGATATAAAGGAGCCTGTGTGTGCTCCCGTCCCGAGGAATTATTGCATCCAATATCCCTGCGTATGCGTCTAGGGCTTCCGAAGCCAGGCCAGATAGATCCTCATCTCATAAGGAGGCCAAGACTATATCCATCGCTCCTTAACTTTTATGAAGCTCCCAAGCTCTACAATGGGATTTGCCAGGGTGCCTTTTCCCCTTATCCAAGCAAGGGGGGGATGTGACAATGCAGATATTGCTGCATTCTTTGGGCTCCGAAGCCCCAGCCTCCCATTTGAATACAAGCATTCCAAATTGTAATGTGGCATTCTTCTTTTCCTCTGTGAAGCCGGCCCCGCGACAGAATTTCTCCTCGGTTTTAGAAATGCTTTTTCCACTTCATTTTTCACCTTTTTTCCTCTGTCCTCTAACTCTTTTCTCTGCCTGTGTATACCCCCCCATATGTAGTCTTCTGCATATTTGGGGGTTTTCACAGACTCTCCACTTTTACTTCAGTAGATCCGTCTTTCTTTCTTAAGTCTTGTTCTTGCTTACGAATGGCTTCAGTGACTGCCCCCATCCCCCCTCCTCTCCCACCTCTACCCCTACTTCCCTTGGGTAATCCTAAGAAGGGGCAACACCATCAGAGGGTGTGAAATTAAATACATTACAGCACTGCGGATTAAAGTGTTTCATAGGCAGTTGCTCATCCACATCAAACTTTAGCTTTTTAAAGCCTAACATTTGATCTAGGTTAGAAACCGAGGCCAGAGAGGGAGGATTGGGACACTTGTAGACCCCAGAGAGCAGAGCCATATGTACTCTACACAGGAACGCTGTTTAGAGGCAGACAGTGGGGAAAGTAGACAGTCTTTTAAACCTTACATTATTTTGTTGCCAGCTCAGGAAAAGAAAAAAACATGCAACTTACAGGGAGAAGAGGAGTTGGACTAAAACTTTACTGCAGTTACTGGAAATGCCAGCAAGCAGGAAAATAAAGCAGTCATGTGTTCTGTTTAACAAGGCATGAATATATGAGGATAGCGTAATCTGGGAATTAAGCCTTCCTGCACACCAGGTTGTTTAAACCAATGCAAATGCAAGTAATCGCACCACTTTTAGAAGTAATAAACGTTAATGTGCCATTTCCCAGTTAATGAGAATTACTCACAGCATCCATCACATCATCACGATCTGGGCCACACATGGCTGCCATCTCACACTGGACCAATTCTGTGAGCTGAATGTGGACAAAGTCAGACTTCAGTTACCTCCATGTAAAATCTTTATAAAAAATTTTGTATGCAATGCCACCTCTATTATGAACAGTATAGTAAAGGTTGGAGGGGGGGGGGGGGGCTGAAGATTATGGAGTAATTCAGCCTTCAATCAAAAAATATTTACAAAAATACAATGCTTAATGTGAATGACCAAAATGCCATTGAGCAAGTCTCAATGAGTCAAAAGCAAATCAATACAGTCACACAGCAGAATTTGTGGTTCACAGCACAAAACACAGCATGTTCACAGTTCAAGATCCAAGCTGTAAAATCCTTTGGCTGTCTGGGCTCCAGCATTTTAAAATCACAACATCTCTTAGTTCTGTATTATATGAAACTGTTATGCATGTTGAGAAATTTCAAAAGTACTATTGTCCAGGCTCCAAAAACACAACATCCCATAGTTCCCTCATGTAGAAATTTCTACATGCTTATCACTGCAATACAAGGGACAGTGGGGAAAGTAATTTTCACGACTAGAACATTTAAAAAAATGCTTGTAAGACATTTTCCAATGACTTCACACTTTTCTACTTCACTGATATTCACAGTTAGGGTTAGGATTTCTGTAAAAAACATTATGGTCAGGAATACAATTTGCACGGTCAGCCTTGGATAATAATCTAGATTATAAACTGGCATCATGTCCTATGAATGCTACCATAAATAAAACAGCAGAAAAAAGAAAAACTTACTATTTTACAAAATCTACACCTAAGATGCTATCACATTAAAATAGCATTATGTAACTTTCTGACCACAAAAATACATATTTTTGACTTGTGCTGATGGCACACTGACATTTATGAAGTACTGTACATTCCTGGAGCTGTTGTTGACCTACAGCATTCTGAGGCTGATAAACTGCACTTCACAATTTTTAAAAAACACCGTATTACAGCTGAGTTTAACTTTATACACTGTCACATGCCAGCAACTGGATATCAACGCTGGCTGTTTTGTACATGCACCTTGGCTGATTCATTAAAGAAACTGTCTACCAACAGGGCATTATCAGAGGAACAGAGTAAAAGAAAGAGAGAGAGCAAGAAATAACACAAGAGTCGACATCGTACAGACTTTTATTCGCTGGAGAGAGCTCAGAGTAAGATGCAAGAAGGATGCTGAATTAGCTGTTGTTAGGGGGCGCCTCACGGAGAAAATCAGCTCAAGTTTAGTAGTGCTTCTTTAAGTTCAGAACACATCAACAGAGTATCATGTGACACGCATCATATGTCACCACAAGCACAGATTGGAAAATGTGGCAGAGTTCTCAATACCCAAGTAAGTGTTCAAATAATTAGTTGGAAGATTTTTTTTTTTATCAGTTATATTATTTCTTGAAAAAGGTAGAACAACTGCTGGCAGGCAACCAGATATGAGTTGTTATCTGACTACACAGAGCTTAAATATATTATTCATTTCATAGCTTCCCAATAAAGTGTCAATGCTGATAGCATTCCAGTTTACATCAGCAGGTGGCATAGTTTTGTTATTTAGTGCGATTTTACATGAACTTCAGCTAAAATTTATAAAACACATGATGACTTTTACAGTAGTAAAATCACCTATATTACACAATAATTCTTTTATAGTTAAAAAAAAAAAGTGTCAGCCACATTGAGAGATCAGTCAAACTTTTGTGTACACACACTAACTTACCAGAGGAGTAATATTTCTGATTTGATGCTGACATTGTGAGTTATGTAGCACTGATTATCTCTCAGCTTCAATTATTAATCTCTCCTAATCATAAATAGGCCAATGTTTTCTAGGATATATATATATCATATAAGCAGGGAGAAAAAGACATTTTAAAAAAACTGCTAAAGCACCATAAAAAAGAAGAAATGCCATGGGATGGGGGCCAGCATGTTGTTGCATGGAGCAGGTATAATTGTGATAACTATTCTTAGGTTTGGGGAATGTAGGATGGAAAGAAGTTTAATTCTTCTACACAGTTTCCTCCCAAACAAACTGACAATCAAAAAAACATTAACTGATAAGATGTTATTTGTATGAAGATGATCAGACACTAGTGCACTGTTGATTTTAAATGTTTCAACTTTCTGAAACCAAATAAAGCTTTAAATGAGCAGAAATGTAAAACTATAAAGCTTCCACAGTGTTCAACTTTCACCTGATGATTTCACTGTATGGAGCACAGCTTCTGCTCTGGGAAGTTAACCAGACGGATGTCCATGAAGTTTTTCCTGGTGATGATGTCAGATGTAAAGGGAAGTCGGGTCCAGCTGGGATCGGTCCTTTTCTCCCTTTCTCCTTATTCCTGCCTCATTCTAATGAGTCTCCTGGGATGTCGGCTCTCACTTAATCCACTCATCTATTTTGACTTCCTCTGTAACTTCAGAACTCTGGTAAAGGTCATGTTCTGTTTGCTTTGTTCAATGACATCCACTGATGAAGCTCCTATGTACAAAAGGCCTGAGTTTAGGTTACAAAGCACTGACATATATACAGAAAAAGAGATACTTCACAGTAGCAAGATTTCAGATGAACACAATAAGTTAGTTTATCATAATAACAACACTTAAGGTAAAAAGAAGCTCAGGAGTAGAAGGGAAAAGGTGGGGTGAAAGGATCATTCATTTGGTGTGTTCATACAGACTGAGTGAAAGTTTCTTTTTTCTTTTTTTAGAAGACGTGGAGGGCGAACACAGCACAGAAACCAACGGCAGCTGCATATAAGACTAAACACAACAACTACTTAAAGATCTAAAAGACACAACAGAAACATCTGTTGGTTTCAAGACAAAGCAACGTATTAAGAAAGGCTGAGAGCAGAACAAGGTTGTACTGCCATCTCTGACAATGAAAACAGCTACATTTCTGTAAGTTTTACTGTACTGTAGATGTTCTGGCACCAATTCTAACCTTAGTTTTTTTGCAGTTTAAAAAAAAAAAGCAATTGCGAGAACAAATTTCCTACTTTGTGGCAGCACAATACCCATTAACTGACTCCTTCCAAACTAAACAGAAGAGTTTCTGGCAGCATGAGCAAGGAAAAACTTCCAGGTTCAAACACAAAGGGCTCAAGGAAAATAGTCTGGGAAAAGATGTAACAGGTACATTTGTTCACATGTCCAAAATTGTTGTTGTTATCTCTGACCCCAGCCAACTGCAGCCAAAAGAACTGCATAAAGAAAAATTCAAAGGAAAATCTGGCAACATTGGGTCAGATGGGACTTATTTTACTTCTCTTGATCTACAGTCTTTGGTTTAACACCACTGTCCATCCTCTGCAAACTCTTTAAAAGCAGTTTGGAACATCTTCCAGTTGCACAATGTTTCACATGAGCAAAAATATAAGCATGCTACAATTTGAAAATTAATATCTGAGTTTCGAAAATGTAATTATATTACCCCTTTTATTTGCATAAGTGATAGTTTGCATAATGCAAAATGTGCATGTTGCAATTTTAAAAATAGGCAGATAACTCTTTTTAAAAATGTGTAACTAACATTTTTTAGTCTTTATTGTTCAACTGCTACACTTCACACTGTGAACCAAAGCATTCTTTGCATGTTCTTTATAAAGTGTAAATGCATAATAAAGTGGTCATGGCTGGAAATCTTTGAGATTACTCTCACACACATTTGAATTGGAAAGTATAATCTGATGTTTAAAAACATCTTTATACTTTCAAATTTCAGAATTTATCTATGATCCTACACATATTTTCTTCTCACACATGTACCATCTTCTGCGTATTTAAGAATTATTCCTAAAGACTATCAAATGGATGACAGTTTTAGCATCAGTTTTGACTGACAGATTTAATTAACTCCAAATCCTCTATCAGTTTTTCACTCCTCTTGAGATCGTTGCACCATGTTGATTGCAATACCAGGAAAATAATTTTCTAAGTGAGGATTTCAAGACACAACATTTCCCTCATATTGGGTTTATAATCATTTTTAAAAATCCTTTATATGATCTTCAATCTATTATGGCCTGGTAAGCAGTAAATATGCACCCCAAAAAGGAAGCAATCTAAGTAGATCTCCTACTTAACGGAGCATGAATGACCAAAATGACGTAATGGTAAGTACTCTCTGAAGCCAACCTGACAAATGTATCTTTACCACCAAGAAGAAAGCTGGTGAGACCTTTGTGTACAGGCTGACTGAAACATCTAAGCTGATGCTCCTGTCATCCAACATCCAATGTACCAAAAAGCTTTTGCCAGCGACAAGTCAATCATTGTCACCGTTCCCTGAGTAAACAAGCAACGCTGAAAGAGCTGCCACGTGCTAACCAGCCTGCACGCCAGGACACTCACTGACAATAACACCAAAGGAAAAACAGATGAATAAAGAAAGAAAGGGGAGTAAAATAAAGATAAACACAAACAGAAAGAAGAGCAGTCGGAGGTGGTAGGAGGAGAGGGGGACAGGAGGGAGGGGGGTAAAGAATAGGGCCTGGCTGTGTCTTTTTGGTAAAATCTAAATGAGAGTGTATAATATGGGCCCTTCATAGGATTGATCCAGAACATTCCCCCCTTCACTGGGCTTTTCTTCCTGCTCAAATTGAGGGATTACCCCAGGAGGAAGTGCTTTGATTAGGCACAATAGGCATCTATCCTCTGTTGATTTGTGGGATTGAGGAGGTAAATCCCTGACAAAAAGCTGATACAGAGTGCGAGGGCCGCTGGATGATGCCTGGCTGAAGGGAGGGGGGTGGCACAGTTCCACGGAATAACAACCCAGGATGGCCTCTTCCAAAAAGTATTTTGGCAAACGGTGAAAAGGGGAAGAATCAAGGTTTGGGTCAGAGGTCATGTGTGAGAGAGGGGGATGGGACTCTTTATGGAAATCATGGCAAATGAGGTCAGGAGTGGGGGGGAGGTGAAATAGGGATGCATATTTTTTTACTCAAGCATAAACTGCTCCTTCTGTGGGTTCTTGAAAAAGTGTTATCAAACTGTGAACAGAGAAGTATTTTACAGCCAAACATCAAATTTAATTGAAGAAAATGTCAACACAATTGGAAAAAAAGAGAAATCCCAAAATCTCACTGATAGATAAGATTTTTTTTCATGCTGCAGACTTGTGTCTATCAGCAACTCCTACAGATGTCAAAACCATCAGGAAGTACACTGGAAACTCAAAGGCTTTGTTTTTATTTCCTTGTTACACAGACTCCAACCTGTATTACCATTTGGGTAAAGACAGCCGAAATGTGGTCTGATATACTATTACAAATTAAAGTTACATCACAATTTTCAAAAACAACCGAGAGAGAAACATCAACTCTTGGTTGCAAGCAAGGGGCAACCTCGGGCCCCCCTCTTAGCGCCTCATCGTCGCCTATTTTTGTATTTTCCGGGAGTGACGAGACTTGTGACGCTGCCAAGATGGCAAAAGTTGGAACCTCTCATCAAGCCTATTTTCAGCTCTTCAGAAACCAACGGGTCACGTGGCGGAGGGTTTGTCCATATTTTTTGCAGTCACTGGTAATATCTGGACTAAGGGTCTGATCAAATGTATATAATTTCCCATGTTTATGTGGTTTTTACTCTTGTCCAAATTTACTGTCATTTGCTGATCTAGTGTTGATATGTTACTAGCCAATCAGTGCTGAGCCGCGCCAATACACCTCCAATGCTAAAGAAAAAGTACCAGATGGTATAGGATTGTGTGCCATGACTAAATTAAACAAATTGGAACCTTAATAATAGTTGTTCATGTGAAATATTAGTATTTTATTTAATTTGTGGTAAGTAGCTATACATAATAACAATTTAAAGGATTTGCACGGTTTGTATTTATTCTCCTCCAAATGGATTGTTGCATTAAATGGATAAACATACAGACACAAATTGTCAAAAGGTGGTGAAATTCAATTGACACTCAAAACCATTCACTGCTGTTTTGTGTTTTTACTCAAGAGTGGCAGTAAGGTAAATAAGAGGATCTGGCCCTTTAGCAAAACTGTTACCTCAAGTCCTCATTGAAAGTATATAATCTGCTCCCCACCCTCCTTCCCCCCCTTTATGTCTGGTTACTGTTGCAAAAGAGCATGGACGGTCCCCGGGCCTGTCAGGCAAGCCCTGTTATCCCGAATGAATCCCAAGCTTCTCTAAACACTGCTGTTATCCAGTTTCCGTGGGGACCTGGAGCTACAAGGCACAGACAAACAGGGGTTGGGTGGGAGTGTTGGGCGGGGGGATTTTTGTCGGATTTACACGTATACGATTTCAGGGTTTTAAACTCCCCAAGGTCAGAGCACAGGCAAAAGGGGGCTGTGAGTGTCAACTTGAGCTGCCGATCTGATGCCCAAAGGTGTAGAAGAGGCCGCACACGGTATTAAATGAAGCAGCACAGAGCACTGAGAAAGTGGGCGTGTTATAGGCTACCTGTTAGAAACTACAAGTGCAGCTTCGGCTACGGTGAGCTGAAAGGGGCAAAACTTCAAAGGAGAGGGAAAAAGAAAGAGGAGGAGGATTTGAAGTGGGGGGGTGGGGGGGTTCTCATTTAAATTCTTCAGTCCAGTCCCTGGGATTTGGTTTAATGAGCTGAGAAGCAGGAGTAGACAGCTGACTCCTGACTGTGTGTGCATGCCTGTGCTTCTGTGTGTGTTTGCACGCACATGGGTTAGAGGAGTTTTCCCACCAATAAGCCCCTATGTGCATGTATGCTAGTTTGGTATGCCAGACTTCTGTGGCGATGCACTGCCTCACAAGCACACACTTCTCTTTTCTCTGAAGCCTCTCCAGCACTGGAGACTCTACATATACACACACACTCATGCGCAGACTTTACTGTAAAGGTCCGGAGGTTTGCCAAACTGCAGCAGACTGGGTTTCTACTCAGGAGCCACATGCAGCTCCCCCTCTTCTGTCCTCTTCCACTGGAACTGGTCAAAGCTGGCTGTTTTACTGGTTCCAGAGCTGCTGGCAGCAGTGTATCTCCATTTTTTTTAAACTTCTATTCAGGCCTGCTTCTATGCATGTGCATACTTTTTTCAAATATGGTCAAACAAGTGGCATCTTTACCCAATAATGCCAAACATATCATATTTGATACATACAGTCTCTGGGATATTTGCATCACTTTATAAACTTTACTCAAAACTCTGTTGTACACAATCCGTCTTTTGCCCCCTAATGGATACCAGGAAGCAGAAGATTACACTACAATATTTTTTAAGAATCACAAAGTAATAAATGGTAGATACAAA
>JBBBVU010000017.1:23346883-23357053 GCA_037177055.1 Atherinosoma microstoma
CTAATGGATACCAGGAAGCAGAAGATTACACTACAATATTTTTTAAGAATCACAAAGTAATAAATGGTAGATACAAAGGGCCAAATAAAAACTTCACATTCAAAAAATGAGACTTTTCTTCTCATTTTTTGTTGGTTTGGGCTTATGGAACTGCAGGCTCTCACATACACCAAAACTGACAGACAATTTGACCATTTAGTCCTGTGCAGTTAGCTTTTTGAGCTGTTATTTTTGCCACCAATGAGCTACTTTTCTCTATTCTTATAGTGCTGTTTTTCCACAGGCATCATGAACCTAAAGGGAATAATGTTGCTTGCACTTTGCTCTCTGTAATAGCTACAGGAGGGAAGCATTTGGTCATATTTGTGAACATCTGTGTCTGATAGTGACATTGATATGAAAGCATCAAATTTGAATACAGAAGATTTATAGAAAAAATATATCTCATGTCTATGCAAAAAGTTCTCTATCAAATAAACATAAAGGCATTTTTAAGCTGAAAAATATCCAGTAATTTTTATTATTTTTTTTGGGAGATACTAGTCCGTGAAATGTTCAGGCTTGTTAGGAAGTTTAACAAAAAGGTCCAGCTCTGGCAGACTAAGATGAACACTAGTGTTAATCTCTAACCCTGCAGGGGAAGCAGGGTACAGAGATATCCTATTTCATCTTTCATTTGGTCCCTGTGGGCCCCATCCCGAAAACAGGGATTACCGGGGGCTCTTGCAGTCACCTAGTTTGATGCTGCCTCTAACCAAAAACCCACAACCGGACGCTGACATCATCAAACAGTGACAAGTTAGAATGTGTTTTTCTGTCTATGTTGGCAGGAAACCAACATCACACTTATTTACAAGAAGTAAACAATTAGACGGCAAATTTCTTGCCTTGGTGCTTCAAATAAACGGACTGCAGATCATTATTTGTTAATGAGAGGCAATTGAGTGAGATTAAACTTATCATGTGCAGATGTGATGGTCGGGACCAAGATAGTGGCACGACGCCCAGAATTAGGTGGAGGGGTGTTGGTGCAGTCAAAGTGTAAAAAGTAAAAACAAAAGAAACGGAGCAGGGTGAAGAAGAATAGAATGAGAATAAGGGTTGAGATACATTTTTATGAGTGTGTGCAAGAAAGGAGGGAAGAAGAAAGAAAAGAGTTAACGGCTGGCAGTAACAGCTGCTCCGGCCTCAGCGGCCAAGTTTCAGCTTGAACTTGAGGCTTGTGCTGTACGTCAGCCTGTTAGGGCGACGACGTGTGCTCCATGTTCTGCAATGTGCAGGACAGATAGAGCCGATAAAACGACAGCTCTATTGAGGGGCTCTGTTGCGCACCTGTCCGGCTTTGCTTTTTTTCCCTCCTGGATTCCTCTGTGATTACCCAGCAACATGCAGCTCTGCTGTGACATCAGCCTGCAATTTACAACCAAATTAGAATCAGATGAAGAATAAGCAGCTCTGTCTTTGTCTTCTGGCCATCCCACAATAATCCTCTTCCTCTCTTTTCTCTTTCTCTGGCACTACATTTTCTCTCTCTGTTTGCCTTTCTGCCCTAACTAAGTGCAGGTTTGCACAAATGTGACATGACACTTTCTGAAAGTGTGATGAATGTCTATCAGGAACTCTCTTCTGAAGTGGGAAAGTGTCTCTTTGGAAAACGTTCTAGGAAGGAGAACAGTTTTCTTTTGCTCCAGTGAGACCAGTAAACTGAAACATGAGAACAATACTAATGAAACATTTCAAATCTGAAACTTTGGTTGACTTGCTTTTTTGGTGGGGGATTTTCTTTTATGTATAGGAGCAAATATCCAGCCCCATCTCGTGGGAAAATATTTAAAAATAATTTTGCAGTTGAAGTAAATAAAACACTTGCATATTGTTTTGGTATTGTAACGTCCACTGGATGATTATCAGCAGTAATCTTTATGTCTTTCTCATGCTTAAAATGTTTCATCAGCCTTTGGCTACAGGTGCACGTACATTCGGTGCTTCACAGACATCACTATTTGTGTCCTTATTACTACATCAAATATATAATTTTGGGCTAATAAACATAGTAAGTGCTATTATTTTCCCACCTCCCTCATTTTAGCTGAATACTTGAAAACATGCAGGAGTTTGTACACAAATTATATGTTGCAGAGTCAGTGAACTTTTTTTTTATTTAAGCCTTGTCCGCTGCCAATATTTAGCTTTATGGTCTCCTTTTTTCACTTCATTGCCAAATGCTGGTAGCCAAACCTTACTCACCATTGACCACATTGTATTCCCACTCCTATTAACTCTGTGTTGGTCTTCATCAACACCTGAGGGAGATATTGCACTCTTTAGCTGATAAATGCTTCACTGTGTTTGCAAGCAAGTCACCAAGTTCATCTCCCTGTGGTTTGGTGCTGACATACAAGGGTTTATCAGGGCTGTTTCTGCAAATATCAGCCACTTACTTCTTTTAAAGCCAAAATGACTTAAGAAGAGAGTAAAAATCATAAAAATAAAAGACAGAGCTGAAAGACAAATTTCATGAATCATTAAAAAAAAACTTTCTATAAATATTTATTAGTGATGTTAATTAGAAAACTTAATATAGTATTTGACATTTTTGCAAACCTAACTCAACACTTATGCAATATTCACATTTATCATGCTCAGAGAAATTCCTACAACTAACAACAATTAAAACAGAGTTTAATTGCACTCTTCTTTCATTCCAGCACTTGATTGCTTGTTATTGGAGTCAGAAAAGATCAAGGAGAGCCGGATGCTGTTTACAACACTGATGCCAAAATCCAGCCAACTGTGAAAAAGACACTGAGGTGTTAACAGCTTCACTACTACGGCCATACAGCAAGTTATGGACATGTTATCCAGTATACTGTAGATATCTGAAAAAGAAAGTGAACCCTCTTTGATTTCTAAGGTTTCATGAATCAGGAGATAACAAATACGGGTAAATAAATACAACCTCAGATGATCAAAAACTCATGGCATTTTATTTATTTAACAAAAACAAACAAAAAGGCAGAAGCAGTGAGCAAGCAGTTATTTGAAGTAATTATTTTGCTGGGGTTCATTTTGGCTCACTCTAATTTAAAGGATTACGAAATTACGTTTATTTGCAGCTGAAAACTCCTCTACTAAATCTAGACTTTTAAAACCACTTCAACACAACCAGATAATGCAGTGGGAGCTCAATCAATTCCTGCATGTAAATGCTCAACTACACTCCAATGAGCATGCCACACAAGCTCTAAAATTCCATATATTTGCATATTTTTGAAGAAATAGTAAAGCGGAGGTTTATATCAATGAAGCTCAATTTACTGTAAAGCTGCTCTCATTCACATATTTTCTTTCTTAATTTATTTCTTTACTATTTGTCAGAAAGCCTAATGTAACTGAGTGGATGACTGAAAAGCAGCCTGTTTGAAGCATTTCCAGACTGCTGCTTTGGTCTAATTAAATCCAGATTTTACAACCTTAGCATTATCTGGCAAAACTCAACATTTAAGTAACTTAAAGATAATAACTGTAAAGTGATTCTAATTGCAGATTTACTTAATGATGATCTCCCAGAAGAAGTTAGAAGCTGTTTTCTCACACAGTCCACAGCGTTGCAGCATTAAACATATTTAGGTAAATAAGTTGACTACCCTTTCTATGTATTTATCCTGGGACAAGGGCAGTGATCCGATTAAATGGATCATCAGACTTTAACCCAAACTCATTTAAACTGCATCTAACCACAGTCAATGACTGCAAAGTATTTGGTTACTTTATCTACAAAAAAAGTCCAAATCATCCTGTCTCCACCACCATGCTTGGGATGAGGTTTTTGTGGTGATATGATTTGTTTAATTTTCACCAAACATGGTTCTGTGTATTATGACAAAACATCTCTAATTTGGACTCATCTGTCCAAAGGGCATTGTTCCAGAAGTCTTCCAGCTGTGCTGCCATGTTCGGAAAGAGGCTTTCTTCTGTCAGCTCCTCCAAACAAGCCTTGTTTAAATCTTTTTAACTCTACTGGCAAGAATTTTACAAAATTTTTAACAACATAGAATATAGAAAAAAAATTTCTGGCTTATTAGCTCCCACATTAGCACAGCTAATGCTAAGACTGTAGGCACCACCATGTTCAACAAAGACCGGATGTTTTGAAAATACCTGGAAATTTGAGTATTACGTCAGAACATATGTACTCCGAAAGAAATATAATAATGGACTGGAAAATGTAGACCAGGGATCTTTTGAAAATTGAATACCAGAAGTGCCTGTAGATGCATCAGATCCTATCATTCTAAATATCTGATTTCTCCCACTTATCAGATTTTGATGGTCATGTAAACGAGCTCATTGTCTTTAAAGTATAACCTTAGAATTAAAATAGAATGCACTTGATATATGAACTTTTAGTCACAGCAGCAAAAGCAACAAGAAAGTATAGTAAATCCTACATTTCTATGGTGATAAAAAAAACAACACATAATCTATAATTCAATTTGGATCAAATACCGACTCTTTTAAATCATACACAATTTTGAGGCAGAGCTTTGTTGGATGGAGACGGTGTTGTACAGTAACAGCAGATCAGGTTTAATCCTGTAGTGTCTATCCAGGAAGAAGCTGCAGGAGCAAGCAGCCTCTCTTTGGTTGCAGCTTCTCATCTTAACTCAGAGTCCACACCAACATGTTTGCTCTCCTGGCAGTGGCACAGTCTGACGGGACACACACTGTGAGCCTCTGTGGCTGGTGGGCCAGGAGATCACAGACAAACATATGCTCACTGGCAGCCTGGAACCCTGGAGGAACGAAGACTGGCAACCTTTTAACCCCTGTACACACTCACTGACGCACACACAACAAGTAATGTGCACAAGAAAGCATGGATATGTAAAAGTAATAAGTGAAAAAATAACAATGACTTGTTGGTTTTCTTTTTTTATTGTTAAACAGAGGTGTCCACATGTAATTCGCACTGAATGCAGCAGCCATTTCTCAACCTCACACACACACACACACAGAAAGATCCCCATCCAGCAAGCAATATTTTGTATTATTCATAAGGGAGAAAATATTCAAATAATCATGAGCTTCTGCTGTGCCAAACACAGTTTCTGTGGTTCACACTCCAACATGAGAGATGAGTGAATGAAAGAGAAGTTCAAACACATTGTGTTTGTCTGGATAAAATTTGGTTAAACAGTAACATTATTTTTACATTTTGTGCATAATTATAGTAGAAGGAAACAATTTCATTTTATCTTAATTCCTGCAACATTAACCAACTCCAAGCCATATAAATCTGAATGCTTTTTGGCATCAATAACTTTCAGGTGATGTGTGTTCATGTTTTGAGTGGATGTGTCCAAAAGTGATAAACACTGCATTCAACCGTTCTAAATTATTTTGCAACTGGCTCTGGAAAGTCTAAAAAAAAAAAGATCCTGCTAAACTTGGTTTCAGATGAAAGCAACTGCAATAGCCTTAATGTCTAGATATGACAATCAAATAATTTGGCGTGTAGGGCTAACAAGTTCACAAGAAAATACATTGGGGAGAATGAACTGCAAAAATCGCATAAAAAATCTTTGCATAAAAGAAGATGAACATTCTCTTCCAATGACACCATATTCCAAGAGTGCATTCTGCCTGGGCTGCTGAGAAATACTGCTGAAACATGGTCAAAAGGTAGCTGAAACATGACCACCATTGAATAAGTAAAGCACCGAGATTGTAAGAAGAATTACCTGAAGACAGTTTTTCCAAGGTTTTATGGAGTCGAAATGAGAGTGAGTTCTGATTGATGGAGAAGATGGATGCACCTGTCCTACATCACTAATGAACAGAGGGCACTACTTTGAGTCAGCCGCTGTCAAAAAGAGGTACTGTTATGGGCTGTTATCATAGAAGGTTTAATGTCTGATATTTTGAACCTTAAAACAGTTATGAAATAACAGTATAACGATGATCTTACCAGAAAGAACCGTAGCTCATTTGTACTTTATTGTGGCAGCCTGTCTGGCTTTATGTTCATCTTGTGATGCAACAAGTCTTTCAGCTGAAATCTGTCCTGTAGAGTAGCACCCAGAAGCTTTTCCACATTTGAGCTAATGTCCTAGTCAAAGCCTGCATAAGGAAGAGGGAGTGGTTAGAGGGAAAAACTGAAAACTGCTTGGGACCAGCATATGCCTCATCAGTAACACAACAACCATTTACTTAAATACTTTAAAACTTTTTTTGCAACTTTTTTTTTCTGTAGCTGCATGAAGGGCTCCAAGTTTGGTTTCACTTTTCTTTTTGGCTGAGTTTGTCTTGAAGGGCCTTATACACCAAGCTGACAATTAGCCCACTGGAACATCTGGAGTGTCTCAAGCATTGTTGAATGTCTGTCTCTCTTGTCTCTGCAGTATGCAATGCACCATCTGCTCTATGGGACCCAATCAGCTTCATTTTTTTGCATCTGTCAGAGACACAGACTAGGGGGAAAAAGAAGTTCATCTTGCTGCTTAGCATTTTTTCCCGTTTTTTTTCTTTTGTCTCTTCTTTTTCCCATCTTCTTCGTCAGTCAACAGTCCAATTGTTTCTATTGGCACTCCTTCAGCAAACTTCTCTCAGGTCTTTACAACACAGAAAAAAAATAATGAGATGATAAGCTAAGCTTTATTTCCATCTTTTTTAATCTATGTAGTGTTCTGGTTTTCTATGGTTATAAGATTACTGCCCTCTTTTGCAATGGACAGTTATGTCTTGCCAAGGCAAGACATAACTGTCCAACAATCCAGATGGCTGTTATTGCAACGTGTTCAAATACTGTTTGCAAATGCTGGCGATGTGAGGATAATGAGTAGTGGCCCTTTTGTCACTATTGGTTTTTGAAGCTACATTGGTGTATTTTAGTGGTAGGCAAGTTTGGTACTCAAAAGCAGCAGTCCTGCAATTTTTAGATGTTTCACTGTTTCAACATCTCTGATTCAAGTGAAAGAATCACTGAGCAGAACTTGATAAGCTGCTAGATCCACTTAATTTAAACATCTAAAACTTGCAGGTCTGCGGCTCTCGAGGACAAAACTTGACAACCCCTGGTGTTGTTTGGTAAAGTTATATGTTGGACCTCTAAGAATGAACTAGACCAGTGTTTTTCAATCCTGGTCCTCGGGGGCCACTGCTCTGCATGTTTTAGATGCGTCCATACTTTAACACATCTGACTAATATGAATGGCTTATTAACAGGCTTGCAAAGAACAAGATCTGCATCAGGTGTGCTGGCATTGGAAATAACTAAAACATGCAAGGAAATGGTCCCTGGGGACCAGGATTGACAAACACTAGCTAGACCGTTCTGGCTGCAGATGATCTGAGAACCAACTGTGGAGCTAATTGCCAATTTCTGGGAGAGACTGCCCTCAAACTGTTGTACAGAAAGGAAGTCATGAAGGCCTTGATCTTTATGCAAGAAATCACTCCATCAAAAGCATTCAAGGACTCCACTTTTTGGCTTACCAACAAAGGCTTCAAGATGACTGAATGATGACCTGGCTCCCTTTCCCCACCTGCCTTAAATCCTACAGATTTATACAGTGAGGGAGGACAGCACATCTTCTGAAAGGTATTTCTGAGGCCGTGGTTCAGTGAAAAAACTAATACAAGAACCTGATACATGATATACAGAGTGAATTGAATTCAACCCTATTTTATTTACATCCTAAAAGAAAAATATTGTATATGGATTGCTGCAGTGCAAAATATTGAGCAATTATAACTTCAAGCAAACTGTAGCCTCGCAACAATTGAGCTGATGTCTAAAGAAGAGTCAGGTGAACCCTCTCAGTAGGACAGACACTCACAACCAATAGTTTAATAACTTGTGTGCATATGTATAAATGGATATACAACATCTGTGCATGAAACCAAGTAAAGGACTAAAACAAAACAGAGTATATTCTGTTTCCCTGGTAGTAAAATATATGTCAAGAGACAACACTCTGAAGGCTGATAAGACTCCTACTACATGATTTTACCACAAAAAATAAACTGCAGGAGATTGTCTCAGTAAAGCAGTGTGTCTCTGGGTGTTGAGGTGTTACTCAACCTCCGTCGCCCCCGATCCGACTTAAACAAACTGGCTCAGCAGACCCTGGCTTTGTTCTCTCCATGTTAGCTGTCCATCACTTTGATTGGCAGACAAATGTCTGAGTGAGGGAATGTCGCGGGAAGCTGGGAAGAGAGCAAAAGCCACGGCAGCAATCTCAATATTTCATCTCGACCCCTGAAGAAGTCCTCGTCAGTCTCATAGTTTAAATTCTAATCGTGTTAGGCCACAGGGGCATGTCATTTAGAAAGCCTGCCTCCGACTCGCCATCCCTTCACTTTACTCCCTGGCCCAAACAAATTATTGGAAAATTCCATTATTTCTCCATTATGCATATGTGTTTGGGTATGGCTGGCTGTTACAAAATAGGGAGAGAGCGAATGGGTAAATAAGCTTTGTTTAGCTCGTCATGGGCCAATACGTCTGGTCCTAGATACAGCTGGGGTCCACAGGGGTCTTCAAATTGTTCATCATTAGGACCATAATGCCACTGTTTTGCTGCTACTAATGCCTCAGTGCAGCTAATCAGAATGCAAAATGCTTGATTTTCTGTCTTTAATCCTCTGTAGTATGCAAGACCCTCAGATCTTTAAGGAACTACACTCCAACCTCTACAATCTATAAGTATAATTTTTTAAAACCTTATTAAGTTTGATCTGCCTGAAAATATATCATTAATTAAGAATTTGAAAATGTAGAAGTTTTGGTCAAGTATTTCTGCTTTCCAACCAAATTATTAAGCTTGAACAGGAAGTCAGAGAAAGTAACAAAAATATCTTCAATGGTTTTCTTTCTTTTTCTTTCTTGGAAGTTGGAATGTTTGCTTTTTGCTTTGCTATTTACCAGAAAGTATCATCAGTAACTAAGTAAGACATGAACTAATAATGCTTTACATGTATTTTTTTGTTTTGTAACAACAAGAAGATCAAATGTAAGACACTGCGGTTATTCAGTGAGCTACCTTTCTACCCAACTTAAAATGTAGAAGTTAGGCTGAGAATATTCTTGCTTTTTAACCTTGCATTCATGAAGGCATCCAGCTCCATTGTGAGTGTAATTGTTCACATACTTGCTTGTGTACTACCCCTGTTATCGAAGGATTCCACGAGACCACATTTGAGAACTCAGACTGGATAGAGTTGCTGAATTTAAAGGTGTCAACAAAACAATAAACATGGCGATATAGAGGAGGTTAGTATTTGGTTCATTTTGAGATCACATTAGGAAAACATGACAGCATCAGTAGTATCTTAGATGGTAAATAAGGCCCCTAACCCAAGTATGCCATCCTTGTCTTTGAAACTTTCTGTCATTTTTACTATTGTCAACCCTGTGACCTAACATCTGGTCAAAGTGGTGCCTAAACTGCCCCTACTCACTCTAAAATAACCCCATATCACCATTATTTTCTTTGCTCCTGACATTCTGACTAGTGACATTCACGAACAAATTGAATCTTTTGAAAGGCTCTGTGAACGATGGGAATCGAGTCCCTATAGAGAGCCGTTCATTTGCAGTCTTGGCTCTACTATCAGGCGCTAGCTTACGCCTCTAGCACTTTCAACAGATAGAGTGACAGTGGGGACAGCCAATCACGTTAACAAGAAATAAAAGAACAGAGCCAATCATATCAGCTGTAATGGGTTATAGGTGGGGCCTATAGCAAGATACCACGTTGCAGATAAAGAATGGAGAGGATTGTTCTCTAAGCTGTTTGTGTGACAGAAAATGGTCAGAACTTGCTGGACATTGGTAGAGACATGTTGATGTATCTTTCTGGGGCAGGTGATGTAGAAAAATGGCTTGCAGGCAAAAAAAGGTCTCCAAAACATCAATATATATCTGTAGAATCTGAGGACTTTGAAGGCCAATGTGAAGCTCCTGATGACCTTCTGTATCAGCTCTCTTTATGTAGGTTTTAGACAAAGACATTCTTGAACTAACATTTTGAACTAATCATAACCCTGTGTACAAGTTACTTAAATGGTAAGGTATTCATTCAGTTGACAAATCCAGAGTATCTAGGATCGTTATAGAAACAAACCAGTAGCCTACAACTAAATATGGTTGATGCATCTAAATGT
>JBBBVU010000017.1:23357153-23368977 GCA_037177055.1 Atherinosoma microstoma
CAAATCCAGAGTATCTAGGATCGTTATAGAAACAAACCAGTAGCCTACAACTAAATATGGTTGATGCATCTAAATGTTGTTACCCTGCTTGTGTTGCTAGTTGTTGCTGATGATCAGACACTACAATGTCCCTACCGTTCCTACCTGTTTCTACACAACATAAGATGGAGAAATTACAAATAGCCCCTGAACACTGGCCGGATGTTAAGGGCCAGGTTCCCAAACCAAAGCTGTTCAGACTGAAAAAAAGTTGGTTTGGAACCTGAACAGTAATAATGGTTTTCTCTCACAAAACGTGATATCATCGTTGGCCAAAGGCCATCTTAACAACCTGGGTCAGTTGTACATATGATTCATAAAGAGAGATTAACCACCTGTGGACAAGTGGCAGACTAAGGAAATGTAAATAGAATGTCAAGTATTTTTCTGTTTTTTTATTGTGTGCCAGTCTGAGCTTGGTTTATTGTGTGTGGTGATGTGAGCTTTCAGGCTTGGTAATGTTTGCCTTCTCATAGCATAATAATATCTTGACAGTTGTAGTTTGTCTCCAAATTTATACATACAGTACATGGTAATGCAAACCAGCTTCTATGAACAGAAATGTAAAGCCATGGCTGAAAATTAAGATGTAGAATTAATTTTAAGTTTTGACCGAACCAAGAAACATGGCTGAATTAAAGCATATGCTTATGTAGATCTATGCTTTTGTAGATCTTATAGGCTTCACTGTTTAAATACTTGAAAGATTACGAACAAGTTAATTTCTTTGCCCAGTTCTTACTTTAACTTTTTTTTTTCAATGTGTCTCGCACATCACATCACATATTTACCTCACTGTTCTGTAATGCTGACTCTGGATTAAATGAGACAATAGTAGTCTCATGTGATTTATATCATTCATGCTTTTATCTACTTTAGTAACACTCTATCTATGATCTCAATTGATAAATAATCTCCAAGGCAGTTGGGTCAAATACACTCAAACACACAGCAATAAAGCCAACCTCCATGGACATCATCAGCTTAGCATAAAATGCGCTGCACATAAGGTTTTCCATTCATTATAAATGAGAGCAGAGGGAGTATTACAGATCATGAAAGATATAAAGAGAATTGTATTGCATGAGGCGATAATCCATATTTCTGCCCCGGACAGTGTGTCAGGGTTATTTTTGGCAATGTCAGCTGGCTGTTTTTAACGGCCTGCATATTTACAATGTCATGGTTTTATATTTTACAGCCTCAAACGGATTTCCCGCAGTCTCAGGGCAATAATCATGGTCAGTTCATAACTCAACAGGGATTATTGATGCACTTTCACATCAGCATAACATATCCCATTTGGTGCAGTAGATGCTATTAGTCAATGCACCTTACAGTATCGGAGATAAATATATTCAGTGTGAGTGGCTGCACAGAAAATCATACCACTAAGAGTCTAAAAGGGCCTTCACCACTTAGTACAAAATGTCTTTGAAATTTAGGTTTGTGAAAATTTCTATTTTCTCCTTGAGCTTTAATGTTTTAAAATCACACAGTTAAGAAACTTTTCCTGGACCACTGCCTAGATTAAACAGTGGAAAGAGTCTGACAAAATGAAGAGTCTGTGAAAACCTTTTTGTGGATGGCTTATACAAAGACTCATTACAGAAAGTTACAGCAAGTTATCACCCAAACTGACTGAGTTTGTAGCTGTAAATGAAGCTTTGTCAAACCGTGAAATAAATTTGGGGTGACGGGAGTGGGTGTTATACAGGCTATGTGGAGAAGAATTTGTGCATAAATTTTTGGATTTACAAAAAAAAGAAGTTAATTTGCAAAACAATGTTAAAACAATATGTGTGTATTTTGTGAACATCTGTTCACAGACACAAATCAGAATACTGTGTAAAACTCAGCATTCAAAGTTCTCACATTGGGTGAATAACTCAGAAATTGCAGTGGTAAATGTTGTTGCCTTTACTTCTGCAGAAGGCCCCGAAAGTGAATTTGATTTTGAAGATGAATAAAGGCATGAACACTTATGCAACTCAGATGGGTTGTTCTTGATGATATTGTGGAAACAAAAGACAATCATTTAATTTACTATCTGACTGACAGACTGCCCAATCAGTTTTAGGTAAAAGACAAGGTCAAAATGTTGTGAACAGTTGTAGAAACTGTAGGAGTTTTTTGTGAGAAAAAAAGAAAAACACTTCTATTTCTGTAAGGTCTTTATGAAATTACATTTTTTCATTTCTTTTTTAAAATATAAATCTTTTGATCCAAGCACATGTTGATTTAGCAGATTTAATTGACTTTTGAACATTTCAGTGACCCATTTGAGTTCATAAGTGAAATCATATGAGAAAATGGCAGAGGAAGGGAACATTGTATTTGAAATTGATGCTGCTGGTTGTGATTGTCTTATCTATTAAAATTAATATGTGTGATTTGTCAGACAAACAAAATTATTTTGGTGCTGATACTGAACAACTCAAGCTGATTCAGTGTTGGCCGCTTGTAATAAATCCATATTAGTTTCTTCTCAGAATCTTTTAATTGACTATTTTTAAGTCATTTTTTTCATTCAGAGTAAACTAGTTTTTGTTTGATTTTATTTTATTTTTTTTACAAATGTCTGAAATAAGAATCTATCTATCTATCTATCTATCCATCTATCCATCTATCCATCCATCCATCCATCCATCATATTCATTTACACAAGCAGAATCAGCTAATGCATTGTGAACAAAGTAATGAAAATATTGTGAAATAACCTTTTTTTTAACCTTTATTGCAAAACTGAAATAATTTTTGATATAGCTCTTTTATACTCTGCCAAGTATTTTTGCTGCTCTGAATATACAATGTTTAAAAGTGTAGCCATAACAGCGCCCATGATCAAGACCGGCCCAAGCCTAACGCTGCAGAGCTTCAAGTAGATTTAGTCCAAGCAACAACAGGACTACCATTCAGTTCCTTCACTTTCCCGTCTGCTCTGTCCACACTTGTTACAATGTGAAGACTCCTGTCAGTAAATCAACTCAGAGGGGATCATTTAGCCCTAATGGCTCGACTACAACTGGACCCCCTGTCTATCCAACAACAGGCCCCTCAGCACCGTGGCTCCGTGTGGCAAAATGTCACCTCTGAAAATTAGCCATCAGGCAGGGGCAATTTTCCCCCTAGCTAAATGGCTAAATAAGTAGCAGGGCCGTAATAGGTAGCAATCTGGGGCTAATCTGATGAGATCATTTGGAAAATGCTGGACTGACGTTTGAAACGACGGGAGAGGGGGTGGGCTTTGTGTGAGCGTGTCTGCTTACATGAGTGAATTGTGTGCAAAGTTGTCAATGCAGTGGTGTTTACCTTGATATTTGTGTATTTGTAGTATGTGTATCTACTGTGGCACACTAGTCTGAAATAATTATTTAAAGCACAGGTGTATATGTCCTCCTTTACATGTTATTTTAAATGTACTTGTGTATGTATCCACATAGGTGTGGCAAAACCATGCGTCATGTGTACACAGCTGGAGGTCATGTGACCACTGGCGTCTAGCGGGATGTGTTACCGTGTGGAAAGAGAGGACACACTGACAGGGGTGCGGGGTGAATATTATTGTCGGCGGGCACCAGATGCCAGCTGGCAGAGGCACAAAGGGAATAAACAGAGAGTGGGTTGAACAATTGTGGTTATTCATGGCTGAGCCAACAGAGAAGGTCTTTGCCATTAAGAAGCACACAGGCTGGATTCATGCAGATATGTGCAGAAGTGAAACCATACAAACATGAGGAAAAAGCTGCATGTTGTGCGCTGGTTGTAAACATTTACATATACTCAAACCTATGCATACTGCAGAAAAACACACTTCCTTTGTGTCTGTCTCTAACAAACACAAACCTGCATTAATATTTGTGCATAAATGCTGTCCAACCTAAAACAAGACTACTTAACTTGGACAATGGCTTTTCCTTTGTTTCAATAGTTGAGTTTCTTGTAACTGTACAACCTCATTTTCTCTTAACCCACTTTTTCAGAGACTACAGTAATTGTTATTAAGTTAAATCAAAATGGGGTCAGTACTGGAAGCCACTCGGCCCCTGTGTTTAGTAATTAACATTTCACAGTGAATATCTCATTAGGCGAGACAAAGGTTGCTAATAGATAGCTCAGTTAGTAAGAACATGGAGCTGAAACCAGCCTAGTTTTCTGTCTGCTTACAGTCTTGGAATCTTTAGTGCAGGTATTTTGAGTTAATGTTTTACATACTTAAGCTTTTTATCAATATCATAATCTAATGTTAACACAACAGAACACAGAATATAGCGGAAGTTTTGAAAATTTGAAAATATTTGAAGAGTTTCATCCGGTGATACAGACGGTGAGTATGTTTCATCCTGCTTGTCTCGGTATCCTATGCTAGTTTTGGACATTTGGTCCACATCTTTTATCAAAACTTCACCTTAAATACCAACAACAATTTTAGAGTAGTAGCAATTTCAATTGTGGCCTTTGTGAGTTATAACATTTCCAAATAATAACATATGGTTTGATAAGATGGTTCCAGAATGATGAATCTCATCTACTGAATCTCATCTAATCTACTATCTACAAGCTGATGCTGTTGATGTTTCCTTAAGTATTAACAGTAGTTTGACATTTGGGGTTAAAATGCATAGTTTGAAGCATACATTTGTCATGTTTGATGTTTTTGTACATCTTCACTTTTAACTTTCATTATGGTTAGATTATGACATATCTGTGTTTGTCTGGAAATCTTTTCATGGGGAACACTGGTATTTCGTATTTCTTATATTTAAGCCACAATGAACAGTGTTGTTCATTGTACTTATTGTGTGTCTTCCTTTTCCATTTCAAATGCAAAACATGACATTAGTTGGATAAATCTAAATCTGTTTGGTTTTTTTACATACAGGTACAGTCTGAGAATGAGGGAGCATGCTTCTTTAAAAACCTCTGGAACATGGGGTTAATTATAACACCTTCATCACAAAAGAAGTCTTCCTATCGTGTATGAAGTACACATCTCATGTATTCACTTCCCATTGCTTCAGCTGTAGTAGTTCAGGAGTGCTGGTCAGTTGAATCTATAAAAGTAGTCCACTTAAAAGGCCTCAATATTAACAAGACAGAGATGGAAAAGGGGGAAGCATTTTATTTCCTATTAAACTTGGATGGAAGTTATTTAAATAGTGTAAAAGACACCAATTCAGACAGCGAAGAAGAAAACGGAATAATGATTTGCTGTGATATAAACAGATGGCAGTCGAAAACCAGAGAAAATCTCATATGCTTCCAATACAGTAAAATACAATGTACTCACATTTTACCCCCTTCATATTGCAGGAAAATGACTGTCAGCTACACTTTTCATTTACGATATCCCTTTTTCTCCAATGTATGAATAGAGAGAAAGAGATTGTGCATTTGGATGACTGCTTTTATTGGAAAAGCACCTTCTTTGATCTGTCAGACCTATGCTAGACCTCAGAGGCCTCATCTCCCTCGATAACAAGACAAAGAGGATAAACGTGTTGATAGTGGCAGACGGCGCAGGAATTCTGGGCAAATGTGTCAAATTAGTTCTCACGTCTGGGCCTCATTCCTTTCCACCTTGCTGTGATGTCTTGCTCTCCTCTCTCTGCTGCTTTTTACACCCCAGTCATTCTATCCCTCACTCCTCCCACATGCACTGCTCCATTCCTCCTTTGGCCCAGTCCCTGTTGCCCTCTCCTTCAACACATCCATATAGATATACACATGGAAACTGAGATAGGGTTAAAAAGCGTAAATCAAGAAAAGCTTTTGGAGCAATGCAAGCTCCTCCCTCACTCATTGATTGTGGAAGACCAAAAGGCCAATTTTTGGACTGAGGTCAAAATAAATCTGAATATTAACTTTATGTTTGTTTGATTTTCTATGATATGTTCAGTTTTATGTAAAACTAACAAGACAGCATGTAGAGGTGCTTTGGAAGTAGCACTGCGATTTATATAACTGTTGTGGGTCAAGCAGAAGGTGCATTACAAAGCATCTCTTTCTGCAAATAAAAATGCCTTGCATTTAATTCTGCAGTCAGTGTAGGTTTTCTGCTGCTTCGGGAGCCTGAGGTTTATTTCTGATATTTAATTAAAATCCTAAAATATAAAAATGTGATGAAATTTAAACTAAACCGATCATTCATACAGTTTTCTTTTCTGAATCTTAATCATGAACATTTTACGGGGCTAGCGTGCTACAAAATGTGCATGTAAAATTTACTTTACCAGCAATATTTTGGAGACCATAGAAAATGAGTTTTTTCTTTGACTCTCCAGAATGAAATGACTAGATTTTCTCCCACTGTACTGTTTTGATTAATACCTTTCTTTTCATCTGTGTGTATTTGTTCACTGCTGCGATTGATTAAAGTGGCACTACTTTGGCAGATATCCACACTTTAACAACCCCTAACAAAGGCTGATTTGGCATTTGTCTTGCAACTTGTCTCTTCTCTAAGCTCTCTCCAACTAGCAAAAGTCAATCCGATAATGTCCTCATGCATTTGTGCCATAGTACGCATTCAAAGCAGCCATTGTGTTGATATCCAGTTTTCATGCGATGCAATGATGTAAAATGAAGCACAGCTGTCACATGATGCTGGAAAAAAACTTGTAAATAATGTATGTAAATAATGACAGTTTGACATCAGTTAAGTGCTTTTGTGTTTTTCAAATGAAATAATTCTGGTCAGGTTAAAACTAGTTTTAGGAAGGAACAGTGGCTTGGTTTAAAATGTTTTTCACAAACTTAGGCAGCATGTTTGATAATAAGTTGGGCATAAAATACGGTCTGACATCAAATATGTGAACATAAAATAATGGAAGGTTTATCTTCTCATTAACTATTATGAACTATTTTGTTGTTGTTTTTAAACCTACAACAACATTGCAATTTCCCTCTGGGGTCAATAAAGTATTCTTCTTTCATTTCATTTCATAACATTTCACAGTCTTTATCCTCCATTTTGGAAAACAGATGCTAAAGATTTTCCTCTACCTTCATTACTCAAGACGATGTTGAAGGAAAACAGATTTTTTTCACAACTCCTCTCATTGAAAGGACCTTATAGGTTGTTTGTTCATGATCTTAATTATGACCCATAGGGTGTCCTCTTTACAAAAGACCCTAATAATGGCAGAATAGTCCAGATCTCAGAACCAAATAACTATATAAGATGTTTAAAGATGCTTCCAACTTGAGCATTTCTCCATCAGAACAAACATCGCTGACAAGTGTTGTCTTTGATAAGGCACAAAGTCATCCAAAGGAGGTGGGGGTGTGGCACTATTACACACAGAACTTTCAACCACGGGGCCCCTTTGACACCAAGATGCAACAACTGTTTTCTCACTTTCAAGTTATATTCAGTCAACACAACACTTCACTAAAACACTTTTGTCACTTCCTGGTTGAGTTAAGGCACTAATAATAATTGTTTAGGGTTGGAAACAACCACAAATAGGGCTAAAATACATTCTTTTACGTCGCCACTATCACATTTATGGATGCCATTTTGACACTTCCTGTGCAGTAATTATCAGTCGTTACACCTGGATAAACAAACAAAGCCATGTGGTTTGTTTGTTGAGAGGAAGGCTATATCTTGACTCAACACATTTGTTAGTCAATACTGAAATCAAATGATACCAGATGGTTTCTGTGTGCATACCTGTGTGTGTATGTTTGTTATCAAAGGATAAAAAAAAAGAGATGTTCAAGATATGCAGAAACAGAAAGAACAGGCGTGCAGGAATATGCCGGCATGCATGACTAAAGGGCATTCTCCTGTGTGTTGTCCCAAGTTTGAGTTTGCTTAAGATGTTTTTTCCTCTAACTCAGCCCCCACCCTATAAGACCCTCTTATAGAGAATAGGTTTACAGCCTCTGTGATAGAGTATAAAACCTCTCATTAATGCGCTCTGTGCTTCCAGCAAAACCTCTGAGCAAGGTTATAGTGCTTGCATGTACTGTATGCTTTATTTATGCATGAGCCACCCTTCTATCCAGGGGAATTCTGATTCTTTTCCCGCGATAAAAGTTGCATGGCCTTACCCACTCCAAAGGGAATAAATGATTTAACACCAAGGATTATGGTACGGTAAGGAAGCAACTAATGTTAATTCAGCCTTTTTCTAATAAGATATCAAGTAGGGAGCATTGGTGCATTTACCTCCTGTCTCTTCGAAGCATGTGGTCAGGCTACAAGTGCAAGGATCTATGTTATGTCACGACACATATCACATGCAGTAAATATGTAGGTTGTAAAAGGTAAAACATAACTTTTATGTGGGCAACAAAACTGTAAAATATGTGAATAATCATAGGATTGTTTTGGAAATGCTGAATTTAAACACCAAAGGCAGATGTTTGATTTAAAATCTTCATGTTCATGTACATATTTATACATTTCAAAATATACTTAGTTTTCATTATGATTTATTTATCACCCTTGAATGTGTGCTCATGTCTTTATGAGCCAACTTTGCCCTGCCCTAATCAGGACTCTAGCAAAGGAGGCTACGTGCACCACTCAAGCCCCCTCCCTCACGGCATCAGAAAACCTCAAAAATTCAAATCAACATTAAAATAGTTTAATGTGTAAGTAAGATTCAGTGAACTCCATTATTTTCCCCACTATTTGCTTGAATAATTCAGGGTAGATAGCTGAATTATGGATAAAGTGTACAGTTTGAAGAAGGGGTTCATGTGCAGCCCGGGGCTATAGCCGAGCTTTAATGATGTCTGGAGATGGTGGACGGGCGGAGGGAGAAGTCGTTAGCTTCACAGTCATTTTCTCAAGGATTAAAAACATGCTCTTAAAGAAGTAGGATGGACCAGTGAACCGAAAAGAACCAATGGAGGAGGGTGACAACATGAAATTCTGCCAGAATTCTGGGAAATTTCCTGACTGATATTGTCATCAGGATGAAACAATTTCATGCTGTAGACTCTTGATTTGGGCGATCATATGAGAAGAACTTAGGCATTTACAGTCATTCATCCACCCTCCCAAAGGCTTTTGAATCATACAGCATTAGCTACACATCCAGTAGGAGCCACATATTTGTGTTTTCTTCAGTTCAGTACAACCCTGTTTAAAAGTCTGGAATCTTAAACTGGCACAGAAAGGATTTATACTATTAGCCGGTAGCAATGACATCCAAAAACACACACTTCCCCGCTCACACACATAAACACCCTTCAACAGCCAGCAGGGAGTCTTCCTGTTCCTACTTACTCCAACAGGGAAGCCAAGCACAGACTACTCTCCTAATTACCCACCTTCCTCTAATTATCCAATCATAAAGCCATTAGCAGTCTCACACCATATTAACATGGTCCCGCCTACATGCCAATTTGTGTGGTGCCAAGATGCAAGAAAAAGGGATTTTCAGTATGTTACTTCACTGAGCACAGAACCACACGGGGGTAATACTGTGCTTTTCTTGGCCTCCAACAAACAAACATTAGATTTGCAAACAGGATTTAACAGCAGCTGGATTTTTTTTAATTTCATTTCATGAAAAAGGCTCAGCAGTTGATTCACATGTTTTTAAATAATTTGTTTTGCCTGCACAAATGTATATTTAAAGTTGATAATAATAGCTCTCTGCTACATGTTTTTATACAGTATGTCTTTGCAGGTTCTAAGTCATCCTGGTCATGGTAGCTAATCCTATGTGATTAAAGACATTAGGGTTTACACGGGTTTTAATTTTAGCTTTTTTCTGCTGACGACATTGGCGGTAAAAAATCTACATTGCTTATAGGACCAACTTTCTAAAACATAAGACAAAAAGGAGACCTTACTTTAGCACTCAACAATTAATGACTAAATTTGTCACTCATTGATCAGCACTCTCATAAGAGAAAGAGAACTGGGATCTTTTGCATGTAGATTATATTTTTACAGAAGGTAACTAACAAAACAGCAGTTTTTGCTACTCTTAAATGTATTGTGGATTATTTGAGTCCATGGTAGGGACATTTCATGGATGATGGGATCATAGAATAGAACAGTGGAATGCTATGTAGTAAAACATCAGTTTTTGCTTCAGTAAAGTTCATTTATACAGGACCATAAGGTCTAACAGAGTGTGCCATGATATCAGGTAAACTGTAACTGCCATGGACTTCTATGAGTACAAGTAGGTAAATCCAGTGAACATCTGACTGAAACCAGATGCTGGCAGCACAGTATCTGCAGTGAGAAATTAAAAAGACTATTTCATTTTACCTCTTTTTCTTAAATGAGTTCTGGCTTCCAAATTACCAGTGCATATTTTCAGATTTATGGTGAACACTTTCAGTGACATTAAAATGAAAGCATAAAGACCTGTAATATTGTCTCAAACCTTCACTGGGAAAATCTTCATAATAACCATCTGCTTAATATTTGGACTCTTCTCATGCCATTGTACTAGGGACAAGGAGGGCCTGGGTGGGGATTGAACCCACAACCTCCCAGGTGAGAGTCATGCACGCTGACCAGTCAACCAAAAGGATGTCCCAGTGACCAAGTATCCAGGGCATATAATCAATCAGAAGCATAGTGACAGGACCTCACTGTCACACCATCAAAAAAGCTGGATGTGGACAAATAACATTTGAAATAGTCTTGGAGTTCCCAGATGTTAGAAATGGATCTTATTGACTCTATGGGCAGTGGGGTCTTGCTGGATTGTTTCCAACAAATGTCGCCAGACCCCATCAGATTGGAGTTTGAAGACTGGATGAACACCTCACAGGTCTGACACTCTCATCCCGGGGGTAAGCGGCTACGGTAAAAAAGTGATGCTGTCGTGAGGAAGGTGTAACTGGTATATAAAGATGGTTAGGTATCAGTGGTTTTAATTTTGCAGATGATCAGTTTTAAGGCCACACAGACCAAACTTGCGATCAGTTGATTAAAGAAAAAAATCAGGCATTTGAAAAATGGCCGATTAGCAATACTAAACATGAACAAAAATAAACAGTATAGCAGATCTAAAACTGTAGCATAACAATATGGCCTCTTTGGAAAATTTATCACACCTGGAAACAAAAAAAGGTGTCTGTTTTTATATAAATTGGGCACCATTGACAAAAAAATATATAAAACAAAGTACGGCTAAGGTGAATGCTTGCAAATGTATTATTGATGCTTTCAGTCCCAGCAGCATGTTGTGCAACAGAGTATCCAGATTGTTCCCTCCTTTATTCATACCCATCACAGGGATGGCAGGTTATTGGAGGGAATGGGGCGGATGAAGAAGACACAGGGCACAGATGTTGGTGCAGCTGCAGCGCAGAGGAAATGCTCGGGTTAACGGCTAGTGCAAGACGTGCACAGACTGTGAAAAAGAATGGTGCTTGCTAGCTGTAGCGCTAGCTCATACTTGATTGATCTGGTGAATGAAACTGAGCTAAATGCAACCAAAGTCAGGGAAACAACAAGGAAAGTACGCAGAATAATACAATAAGTAAAGGATTAGGCTGAAATGCCTGTAAAAACAATTACGTACATGACCAATATCATTTAATGCCTTTAGTTTTCTCATCCTATTCTGGATTAAATAATGTGGCTGTAACAAAGTTCTTCTTTGTTTGTTACAGACAAATCTGAAGGCTTTTAGGAAATACTAAAAATAACTTATACCCAAGTTCTAAAAAAGAAAACATAATAAACAAAATCAAATCAACCAATCGATCAAATGGATGTGATGGATGGATGGATGGATGGATGGATGGATGGATGGATGGATGGATGGATGGATGGATGGATGGATGGATGGAT
>JBBBVU010000017.1:23369077-23392646 GCA_037177055.1 Atherinosoma microstoma
GATGGATGGATGGATGGATGGATGGATGGATGGATGGATGGATGGATGGATGGATGGATGGATGGATGGATGGGTGTTTATGTACAACTACTTTTATTGATAAAATCTTTGCCTCTCTCTTCCCTCTTACTTTAGTTTGGCAACAGTAAGTTTCCTTTATTTGCCTGCAAATCAACACATTGAAAGATTTTCTGTTTTGTAGTTGTTTTTGTTTTTTTCTCCAAGTATGCAAATATGTAAAATTGTTCAGTGCTGCAATAAAAATGAAATCATCCCCATCATTATTTCTTCCCAAAACACTTTAATGCCAGATTCCGCTTTTTTTTTCTGTGCCGATTAAAACTTAGTTTTTCTTGATATAACACGTATCCCACAGTCTGGATCCATACAGGGTCGTGGGTGATACGTCCAGCAGAGCCACGTTTTAATAGACTCCAGCACAGGCTTTTGGCAGAGCGTCGAGCCAAGGCCGGGAATGAAACTGAGCCTGTCAACATTGGCAGAGGCACAAACAACCCCCAGAAAAACTGTTTCACCACACAAAATGTTGAGACAAATCCATTCATTCTGCCTTCCTTCAACACAAACTCGAACGCTGCCTTTACAATGACACTGTTTTATGTGGTGACTCTGTCAGTCTGTTTCTCTGTCTGCTTGAGAAAACATCCTCATTATCTGACCATGCGAGCAAGGTGACAGCGTATAATGGTGCTTTGTCAAAACCGATCCATGCCCAAGGTATGGACTGACAATGAAGGATCTCAGTGTCTCGTTTTTATAAAGCAACACAGCTGTCTCCCCTCCCCTACACAATCAAATCTCTGCTATTCAGTGACACAAACTGATAAATGCTGTCTTTGTCTTAGCTTGGCACTATTGTTTCGTCTTCATAAAGATTTTTCTTCTTTCACACAGATGCTTTTTTGTCTAGTCTCCAACCAAGCTGCATTTTCTTTTTGACTCTCACTGATGACGCTTACTTATTTTTTCCATCTTCCTTCTGACAACAGCCTTACATACAGTAACACTCTCACAAACCGATGGGATTTAAATTACAGAAACATTTTGTCCAATTTTATTCCCATTAAAGATAATCTCATTCAATAACTACCAAACAGCTTCAGTATTATTTACAATGACATCACAAGTATCTACACTTGTAAGTGACTGTAAAGGAGACAGAAGCTCATATTCACTGAGCAGAAGCAACTCAGTCTTTGCTCTGAGCACTTCTAGACAGATGTTGGCAGCATTTTTGTTGACATTGTGTGCACCCTGCTGTTAGCAGCGTAATAAATGGGTAATCTGAAAATCTGCTCTGTTTCATCTTTAGGTATAAAAGCCAAGGTTAGACACTGTAAGAAATGCAGAAGATGCAAGACACTTCAAACTGACCTCAAAACCATGGTGTGGATCGGCACAAACACACAGACGGAGAGCAGCAGAAAGGGAAAGACACACCCGCGAAAAAAAGCCAGGCCACAGATACAATCTAAAAATAGACTAAATACTTCCATATGTTAAATAACTTGTAAAATAATACCTGGAATATTCTCAAATGTTGAAGAAGCTGTTCTCTAAACTGCTGTGCAGCACCCCCTGTTGACACATTGCTTCTCCACAGTGACTTCAGTATATATCATCAGTTTAATTGAATCAAAGATAAACTGAGGGGAGTTAAACTACAAGTTTTTTCCAGTAAAAATAATACATACTACATGTTAAATATCAGAAATTATTCGAATAAACCGTGGAAACAAGCTAAATAGCTGAGCTGTGAAATATTTAAATGTCTGCAAAAGTTAAAATCTCAAAAAACTCATTTCTAACAACTGCACATTAGATTAAACTCGATAGTTGTTTTAAATGACTTCAGCTGAGTTGAACCCTCTCTGCATCCTGCCTTCACATCCTCATTTTTCTCTTCCTCTTCATCTCTCCTCTTTGGAGCCGTGTCGTCCCCCCGTCATCTTCAGGTCATAATGTAACATGACACCAGCAGTTACAACAAGGCCGGCCGGCCAACCCGAGCGTTTAAGACCAATGAATATCATTTGCTCCCAGTAGGTTCCCTGGCGTTTTCAGACGCTAGCACCGCCAGACTGAATCAACGTTCGCGCCTGTCATGTCTTTGACATGACGGAACACACATGGACACACACAGGAACACACACAGGGACAAAAATACTGCCCACCGCACACACAAACACACAGATATATATTTATATTGTACAAGCACTCACACATCCCAGCCAGCGACGAGCACAAACACATTTGAAAAGAGGCTCAGCTCAGAGGACAGGCACACATGCATCATCACACACTACTGTGCACACACAGGATATTGTCAGCCTCTGGAGACCACTTTGTTGTTTCTGTTGCTTCTGTCATCCTAAATACACTTCACGCTGCTCTTACAAATCCGCAGATTTCTTACATCTCACACTTCTTATGCTCTCTTTAAAAAACCCATAGCTTTCAAAGGTTGTCACCATGCAAACCACATTAGGACCCTTTCCAGGTGAAAGCAGCCTTGGTAAGATCTCCTCCCTCATTAGGGGGATTAAGGACGGGGCTACCCCTCTCCTGGGTTACAAACAGCCACAATAACCCCCTTGCCTCTCACCTCGGCTCTGATTTCCTGGCTTAGACCTCTGTTTAAATTCTCTCCTGCTTTTGAAAATGTCCTCCCTGGGGATGCTCAGGGCTTTGATCAGCCGGCCCCGATGTATGCACCCATACACCTCCACACACCCCCTAACCCCACTCAACCACTGAAGGGAATAAATGGGCTGAAGAGGGTCAGGGGGTAACGCTGCTGGAGATAAGAGAGAGGAGGCAGAGAATAAAAAGGGAGGGAGGTCTTGTAAAGATCAGTTGGGGTTGGGTAAAGGGGTGATAAGAGGGGGTGTCGGCTAATGAACCCCACTAATACCTCCTCAACACACACGCGCACACATATAATTAGACTAATTACCTGCCTGATCTGGTGCAATGACAGCACCTGCAAAGAGGGGTCAAAGCTGGTGGTTGGGATGTGCTAAAAACCTTGTTAAGGAATACCTCATGTTAATGAGAGCTAATCATGTTACATACTTAGTTTCATACTACTAGGGGTGCATGTCTTAAAAGATCACTAGCAATGCATAGACAAAGCAATACATTTTAATCTTTAAAGCAGTGCTGCACTAGAAGCTGTATCTGGGTATCAGTTTTGCAAAACTACATGCATATAACATGCCTTCGAGTACAGCAGACATTATCAGACATAAACGTACAGTATAAGGCTCATATGCTTTGGCAAAAGCTGCAAAAAACCAAGCCTGAGTGATTTCAAACAGTGACCTCTTTGAATTACCTTATGCAAAACCCTGGTTTCACTTCCCCACGTGTATATTTAACCATGTCATATAATTTAAACTAATCTCTCTCCATACAGGAAATAATGAAACCCTTTTTTATTCAGTAAATGTACTGGAAATATGCAGGAAATGTATGTTCTAGACATCCAAGATATCAAAAAAGATCATAGATAGAGAAGCTTCCCAGCTACTATCTAATCAAATTAACGTTTATTAAAGATAAAATGATGCTTTGATAAAGGGTGTGTGACAACAGCAAAGAAAATCCCACTTTAAGAGAGAAAACTGCCTGAGGCCGAAAGCCGTGACCAAAGAAAAGTTTTCAGAGCAAGAGATGAAGTAAATTTGGAAAAACTGGGGTAAAAATTAAAGAAGGAGGTTGTGTGATTTGGCAAAATAGCAACGCAGCCAAAGTACCTCCCTTTCCTTGTGTGAAAGTGGCAGGTGAGCCAATTTGGGCTGAGTTATGTTGTACATATAAGTGTGGAATATGCACATTAAGCCCTGAAATGTGGTGAGAGCTCAGACTTTTCTGCTCGTCAGCCCAACCTTATCACGCATTTATTCTCTATTACAGCACAGTCCATGAATAATAATAGTGCAGAAATTGGTATGAACGAACACCACTGGTAAGTTATGCTTATGTGAGAGATTATCTTTGTACAGACAGGGAATTGCTTTGTAAAAAAAAAATCATTTATTTAACATTGTCGATGCAGATACAACATGATATAAACAGATAATTAATTTTGAGGAAAATACTTCAAAGAATTTTTGTTAGAAAAAAAATTATATCTGTATCTGAAATTAATCCCTGTTTAACAATGAATAGTTGGTTTTAGGGAGCCATATATACCGAGCCAATAACTGGATGTCTGGAAGCATTTTTGTCAGTGACATTAACTGTTGGGTCTGACAGACCCTCTCTGTACCTTTTTGACTGGCTACATAGTAGTGAACACTTTAGTCTATTAATCGTTAATGTGATGTTAGCTGGGGGTTTGTTTTTTTTGTTTTTTTTGGGGGGGAGGTTATACATGAAGCTTAAATACTTAAAGCATATAATGTGTTTGTTTAAAGTGAAACAGGTTTTTAGTTATAACCTCACCCCAAACAAGTCTATCTGAGCTAAAACTTGGATATGATAAAACTGAACTTGTAAAGACCTGAGTTCACAAACATTGCTTTGTTTTCATTTCTTACCTTTTAGAAAGATGTATAAACTTGTAGTCCATTCTGCATTAAAAAGTTGTGTCCTCTTGCAGATTAACTTTTTCTTTCAGGTGCTGGTGATGTAAGGAGACACAGCAGAGGTCCTGGTTCAGTAAGGTGTACAAGCCCTCAGATTAGTTTATGGCCACCATTACCACAAGTTTTCACACTTAACTTTACACCTTCACAAAACACTTTATATTGTTTGTTCCACAGCAGAGCCAAGCTAAAGCACCAACACAACCAAGAAGAACAGGAATCCTGTTGATATTTCCTACTGGAAATTTGGAGTTTTTAGACTTCTAATCTCAGTGGAATACACCATGTGCATAATCATATGTAGCTCTACAAACCTATTTTCTAAAACACTGAATGGTTCCTTCTGGAGCAGTTATGGGCAGAGGAAAACAATGCTTTTACTTTGTGGTTACACAAGCTGCAAATAGTTTTGGCCGTGCCAAATGTACGTTCTATCTGACCTGAGCCCATCTCAAACCTGACTTAAGACAACCGGTCATAAAAATCAGCACCTGCACTTAGTGTGGCTGTATTAATGTAATGCTTTTCATGCTGAGTGCTCGTTAAGGTCCCTTAGGTCAATTTCTTTTGAATGCCAACCATTTGCATTCAAACACAGAAATCATATCCATATATCACAACATGGGGATAGTGGAGTCAACGTATCTCCTCCCTCTAGCTTTGATGATGATGACTCACTAAACAGCTCTAAACAAACTCTTTCAAAGGCCTGATGAATAAGTGAAAGGATAAAAGCTACATCGATACCATTCTAACGCATTAAAGTGCCAAATAAATAAATAAGTGGTGATGTGCAAGAGGGGGAGCAGGGGCGGAGATGTTGCGCATTCTTTTGTACATTGAATCTATCTTATCGGAGCGTGTAAAAATAGCTTGACGGAGGCTAATTGTGCTTGTTGCTGAATAATGGATCACAGTAGAGAGGGCCTTCCTGGAACTGGGGCGGGCACGGCTGCTCCCTGCTGAACCTATGGGTTCCTCTGTCTGCTTTTGCCTTCAGGTAAAAAATCTGCCACAACCCCACCCCCCATCTTTCCCTTCCTCACCCGAACTTCTAGTCTCATCTGTTCCTTCTGAATCTTGACGCTCTTTACCTTTAATCTTCGTTTTGATACAGTTGTGTTTGCAGATGGCCAAAGTTTCCTGATAACAAGCTGACAATAAGTTGATTAACCTTTTTTAAAGAGGCAATCATGCTTTATGCATATTATACAATAAAAATAAATACATGATAAATTGTTGAAATATGTTTTAAAACAGTTGATTTGATTAACCTTTGAGCCCTGTACCCATTTTTTAGGCCTCTGCCTAAAGTTTGTCTCTGCAATCAGTCTATTTGAATACATTTGAAGTCATACTTAAGGAAACACCTGCAATATTTGTTTAGATGTGTAATTATCAACCACTGGTGAGGAATAAATGAAGATGGCACATAGCATAAAAGAAAAAAGTTTAAGGCTCACCTAAACAAATGTTTAAAAAGCACAATATTAATATATCCCTTTGAAATGATGCAGCTGCAGCCCTAATTAGATATTAAATCATAGTACAATATGAGAACATTATCTCTGCAAAGGCCAACTCTGATGAAGTGAAACAGAGTTCAGGCCATCTCAAGCGAAGACTCGTAGTCAGAAATCATCTGAGTCTAAACTGAAATAGCTGGAAAAAAGAAGAAATACCCCCATCACACACACTCACACACACACACACAAACAGCAAAATATTAATCAACCAAAACAATAATGAATTGAGTAATAGCAGGTAGAAAAGTATGTTTATATTCAAACAGTCACAGCATATTAACTTCAGATTCTTTTAAGGATAAAAGTACTTTATTTGATTTATATAAATCCTAAGAGATGCTCCTATTATTGGTGGTATTCAAGCCACATAGCATAAAGTCAGATTCTTGTGTTTAAGACAACGGAACAACAATTAAATCCCAAAGTTGTAGTTTCTTTAAAGCTTGACAGCAAAAGAACTAATCCTCTTACTCTGCACCACCCACAAGTGAGGAGAAGGCTTTGTTGGTAAATACCCGTATCAAGTTTGTTGCTTCACATTTAATATGGCATCAAAGTTGTCGTCCATGTGACTGGGAAAGTTGAAAGCGTGAGGTTGCATCCTTGCATAAACGTCTTAGCCGCTATCGTCTCATCAGAGGAATGTGTGCAGTTGATGGAAGACTGCTTACACTTATTCCCCTCAACAACTAAAGGCTTGTTAAAAACTGCTTTTCCCCCGTATCTGTTGGTTGAAACGTCTGTACAACTAATGAATTACCTTCTTTGGATTTTTTTTGTTTTGTTTTGATATCAAAGAAAGAAAATGTAGTAGTTTTTAGTGTTTTATAGACTGAGTAAGTCACACATTCTAAAATGGTTTAGAAAGTTATTCAAATCCATCCAAAAACATTTTGCAGTTTAAGGCCATCGATCTGAAATATTGTTATTGTTAAATAGAAAACAGCACTGGATTTAGTTTAGTTTTTTTTTACATAACGGTTACAGCTTTGGATAAAATGTAAATAGCAGCTATGAAAATCACTTTGACAAACATAACATTGCTTAGACTGATAACTCTATCTTTCATTACTGAGATTTTACACTCTTTCCAGCATAAATCAAGATAAAAAATCTCTGATAAGACATCTTTTTTTTCCTGGAAGAGTATAACCCTGTCTCTTAATTGAACAAAACTATTTTTTTTTTTAAAACCTAAAGGCAAAATTATCAGCAGTGTCCATTTCCTTACAATGTTTACACATGTGTATCTGGCTCCTTTGATCAAAACTCAATTCTCTCAATTTCCCTTCTACTAATTACAGACCTCAGAGCCTCTTTTTTCTTTCAACAGCTAAATCTAAACCTTTTTCCAGAGCTGTATTCGGGGTTACCACCATCTGTTGTTATTAGTTTTCATGTCTGCTGCAGAACAATAATTTCATTAATTAAATTGGGTTATTTGTTTTTATTAAGTTTGCTCTCTCTGTATCCTTAATTCATTTATCCATTCAGTTAACTGAGTCTCACCTATTTGCTGCATACAGATTTAATTGCATAAAAACACATTTAAATTTAATCTTATTGTACATTTCAAAAGTAAATAAATTGTATCTAAAAAAATTGAATGCCAACAAAACTAATTTATATCGGAATATATTGAAATATCTGTACATTAGATAATTTCTCTAATGGGTCTTCACTTAACTGAAGGAGTCAACTATTACAATATATGTGAAAAATCCGCCGCAGAAAAGTCTTCAGTCTGGAGCCTCTGTTGCTTTTTCCACTTTGTCTCTTCAGTTCATTATACGAGCTGCTCCAGTCCAGCCAGGGCCGGTCAGTTGTCCATTTATTTGCCCATAAGGCCTGATGGGAGAGGAGCCCACTCTTATCAATATTTCATATAATCATATGATGTTGTGTTTGGTCAATCTGCCTTTTATGGTCTCATGTTATCTTAAGCTGAAGCCGTCAGTACTTAGGGCCTCAGAGGAAATCAATGGGCAGGATAACATCAGTGGCCTGCGTGTTACTGTAAGTTCAGTAGGACTGTGTTAGCATTTCCTGTAATGTTGACATCACAATGTTGTTATGACCCACTGGGGGAGAACTTTAGATAAAGCAATATGCTTTTAATGGTACCCATGAGCCTGCAGAGCCTCTTAATGTTTGACAAAAGAAAAGTTATTCTTTTTATGTCTAATCAAGTCATTCTGCAGGATCATTTTTCAGGTTTTTGTCTTTAAAGTACTTTTGCATTTATTTCTTTTTAAAGTGATTTTTTTAAAGATTTATGTACACATTTTATGGGGGGGGGGCATTTCCAATGTAATTCACATGAGCTGTTAGGGTTTCCATCAATGCATTCTAATGCAACCTGACGTTTCTGAACTGTTTTAATATTCCAATATTATGATCACCAACTCATAATGCAGGCTGCATGAATAATTTCAGTGCATTTGGTGGAGGCCTCATCATTTGAAACAAGCACTGTTCTGGGCTTGTGGGTAGCCGGCAGATCCAAAAACACCATTAGCCAGGTGGTATCGCATGAATTAAAAATACACGAACATGGTTTTCCAGTCAGGCTGCATTACTGCAACCCCAACCCACCTACCTCCTAACCACCAACCCCCACCCCCCCCACCCCCAAACACACTCTACACAGAAATCACAGTGTTTCGTGACAGAAGGCCGTCTTCCCTCCAACCTGATGAAGAAATCTGCTGGAATGAAAAGAAAGACAGAGGGAGGAGAAAAAAATCTGCCAACTGATCTGGACATGGATACATGACCCACATACCCTCTCACTTGCCCCACCCATCTCTTCCATGGTACGACTGTCATCCGAGGATGTTTTCACAATGTGTTACAATCCAATTTTTTTTTTTTTAGAGTGTGCCTCAGGAAGTGTGAATTAGATGGCAAACGGAGAGAAAATGTGGCAGAGACACCTTAACAGAGCTGTGTTAGCGAGCTGTCACGAAGCCTGAGACGACATCCGAGCCCATAACTACGAGAGTCGTTTCATAAAAGGTTGAATTAACACAGAGGTTAGCCTCAACTCAGTTCAGATCAACTGGTTCCCACCACCAAGGACTATGGCACTTATTCTATTAAAACATATCCATTTACACCCTGCGGTGTAGCAGGACTCATCACAGATTCATGCTGCTGTACATGTGGCCTCACATCTAAATGAGCAGCATGCCAAGAAAGGCAAAGAGGAAAAGGAAGGTAAATGTTTCTGATGATTGCAAAAAAGATAATAACGGTGAAAATGGGACAAAAAAATGGAGAAAAGGAAACAAGAACAGGGAAGAAAAAAGAAGGACAAAAGCAATTCAACTAGGAACATTAGAAGTATAAAAAGAAGCAAAGAAAATTCAAACTATTTTCAGAGTGGAACATACAAGATTAAAGGAGAGTAAGAAAATATTATTGTGGAATTTCTTTTAAAATGTAAGAACATAAATAAATCAGCAAATACAGACAAAATAGGAGAAAGAATACAAATAAAAATAAAAAATCCAAGAAAGATGTGATCAAAAACGAGTGATAAAAGAGAAAGGATGAACTTTGCTCAGAGTCTCAGCACAAAAATATTAAACAGAAATAAAAAGATGGGGCTCCGATGCACCACCATGATGCAGGACTCTCCCAACAACACCCAGCATACTCTTCACCGCCTGCTGTATATTTAATAGCCACTCCATCATTCTGCATCCTTTCCTCTCTCTCTGTCTCTCCTTCCGACATTCCCCCGCTCATCCATGGCTTGCCCGAGCAGATGGAGATTGTAAGGCTAGGTGGCCCATTCAGGCAACACAATCTGTCTCTGCATGCTGCACTTCAATCCAGTGGAAAAGGCTGGAGTGTTTCTCACTCTGCTTACCATATACGCAGCGCTTCAGCTTGTGTTAGAGAAATAAAAATCAGTGGAACGGCTTGGACTGATAGCATGTCAACAGAGGCAGACAGAGGGAGATAGGGGAGCAATTGTTGGAGAATTAATCAGTTGGGAATGCTTTTTCCTTATACCATCCTGCGTGGGTGATACTAAGTGCAGTGGAGGCCAAATAGAGAATTAAATTTACACCATTGCAAACATGTTTATCTTTATCCCCATGCTCTGTGGTATGGGGGTAAAGTCTGTGTGACACCAGTTCAAAGCATTGTCATTTTTAACTGTGTCACAAACTTATCCTCCTCAGGGTTTTTTTTTTGTTGTTGTTGTTTTGCAATTGTCTTTCAATGGCATAAATGAATAGTCAAAAAGCAAAGGTATGTCAGAGCTCTTGTCCAATATATTTGATGCCCTCCTTGAAAAAAAGGAAAAAGTCAAATAGTTGCCAAAAAGACATTTTCACATTTGTTTAACGTTTGTGAATGAAGTTTTTAGTTTCTCGAAACTCCCTCCGATGACAAACTTGTTTTGTTAAATGCGTTTCATAAATAAATTAACTTGACTTGACTTGCCTTTGGGTAGCATCAACATATCATTTCCATATTCACCTAATTGTGTCAGTCACTCATTCTCGGCAAAACAGCCTTTCCAGGTCAGAGAGATGCTTCTCTTGCAATTTTCAAAGTTCAGCAGAAACCAGAAAAAGAATGGAGAGGAGAAGTAGAGATAACAGCCTCTGAGGTGGCGACTTGACACCGACATCGCCAAAAACTCTGTGGTGTGAGGAAGGGGGGAAAAAAAGAACAACACTAGACAATGAATTTTTCATTCACACTACACACCCAAGGTGAAATATGCGAGCTGCAGCTGCAGCATGACGTGTAAAATGTGTTTGGATCTGGCCTGCAAACACTGCTGAGGAGCCCATGAAAGATGCATGGGGCCACTGGAGAGGTATAAAGAATTTAGAGATATAAAGGATATATGACAAATAAATCAGAATGCAAATCTAACCGGGTGCCACTGGGACTTCTCCAATGAAAACCGCCTGAATAATTGAAGAGGAAGAGGAAACATTTCATCAATGAGAGGAGCAATGGAAAATGCTCCTCCCTCTATTTTTTCAAACCTTTTTAGGGGGCTTCCCAAGTACTTTCAGCACAGAGAAACTCATCAAAAAGAGGTGAATATAATATGCATGTACATAAAGGGAAATTCTTAGAAAAACACTTGCAACAATTTATTTTTAAATATTGAGGATCCAAAGCATACTTAGCAACCTTGCAAAGGTCCTAAGATGAAGAGAGAGAAATTGAAAGCTTTCTCACCTTTGATCATTTTTAAACATTCAGTATTAAGCTGAAATGATGACCAATCACGTTCCTTTATGGTTGACCTCATCCAACCCTTCCTTTCCCTTTAACTGTATCATTTCCAAACATATATCTCAGTTTTCCTTCAGCTGCTTCACAGCCATGACTGCAAATGCCATTACGGAAGCAAAAAATTCCACAAATAAACAAGCAAAATGAGCAGACTTGGTGAATGGGGGAAAAATAAGTTTACATAATGACTCCGTCATGCCAGTTCAGCCAGACGCCCCTCATCAAGAGGAAAAGGGAAAAAAAAACTGGGAACAGGAACTCATCACCATGGTGAACCTGGGTTGCCAAGCACAACTGTCTTGGCAACTGTGTCACCAGGGATACTGGCTCCCCATAGATGGGGTTCATTGATTAGAGCTGGAACTCACCCCAGAGTACTTGGAGTCATTAAACACTGGATTTTTTTTTTTTGGGGGGGGGGTTTGGGGATGAGAGCCCAGGGAATTCTGGGAAGGACTCAGGGGTCATATTCATTAAGAGGTTGGAGACCCTGTTCTGGGTCCAAACTGTATTTCACTTCCTTACATCCACTTTTATGACATCATTGGTGAGATAATTATCAGACAACCTTCATTACAGAGATCCTGATGTGAGATGGAGGCTGATTTTATGCTGCTGATGTCGTCTTAACTTCAAACTACAGACTTCACTGAGCAGTTGAAGATCATCATCCGGCAATATCAGTTTTTAAGCCCACGCTAGCTTCAATCAGACAAGACATGGCAGCAAACAGATATTTTTTTATAATGCATTTTCATATATAAATTCTAACCTTAACCATTCATTTGAAGCCCTGACCTCAATCATTCTACGGTGAAAATAAAACAGAAAAGAAATTGCAAATTGGGAGAGGAAGTAAAAAACGGACATGCTTGGTAAAAACATTGTACAGCATGTGTGTTTGATTAGTAGTCTCTTGCGTGAGATTTACTGGACAGAGTGCAACGTGTACCTGTGTTGCATGTAAGCAGTGTCATTATGCAGCAACAAGTTGAACATTATCACACAAGAAAAAGGAGGGTGAAGTTGAACATGAGCATCCCTTAAGTAAAGATTATTTGTGGAACATGTTGTACTGGATGTAGCCATTTTGAAGCCTTTTTGTGATTCTGCAACTTCTTGCTTTGCAGACCAATTGTAGACTGTTGTGTCAGTTTCCTGAGGGCCCATGTCCTGCAGGTTTTAGATGCTTCTCTCCTTAAACACACCTAAATCAAATAAAATGGATCTAACAGCTTGTCAAATTCTGCACAATTAATTTGAGTCAGGTGTGTTGAAACAAGTAAACATCTCAAATCTGCAGGACAGTGGTCCTGAATGATCCAAGTTTGAGATCCATATATTATATATCCTCTTTAGAGATCACAGTTGATCTCATGTCTACAAAGAATTCTACCATTTGTTCCGATCCAGCTAAGTTTTTTTTTTTTTTTTAAAGATTGTTTTTATTTCTGCAAGACATTGCTGAGCGACATTCTGCATGTATTATGATAGAATGTGATAAAATAATCTGGGTCCTAAGTTAGTTTCTCTACAGTCCAGGCCTGCCACCCTCTGAAAAGACTTATAATGGCTCATAATAAAATAGAAAATACAACAAAAAAGGCACAAAATGATGAGCAGCTGAAAGAAAAGAATTAAAAACATTTCAGTTTTTAAACTACAGGTCCTCGCAGTGGACATAACACAGAAGTAAAAATAGCTCTTTTCGAAACATGTTGACAGCAATTTAGTCAAAAAGAGATTGTAATTTGTTCTCTTTGAATTATTCTGAATTAAATGCTGTGTTTCAATGATTTGTAGATCATTGAATTTTGTGTAATTTATCATTTTTCCGAGATGCCAACTTTTCTATATAAATAATTAAATGTAATTATTTTCTATAATAGCAGTAATTTCCTTATAGATGTTCAACTGGCCACATAAATGGCAAATCAGAAACTGTGAGTAAAGCTATATAATTAATGTCATAATTCATAATTAGCTTGTGAAAAATCAAAAACATGGGAAAATATAGTTGGAAAAGGGGAAAGAGGTCAATACAGCTTTAAAAAAAAAAAAAAAAAGGAAAAATCTCTATTTAGATTTAACACATTTCTTTGATTTTGCTTTGCATGAGTGACCACAGCAGCAGCTGGTTCAACAGAGTCCTGAATGATCTGTCATTCTGAGTTAAATACAGGTATGCTTATGAGTCGATGCAACATTGTTGTGACAAATGCATGAGCTCAGTGTCACATCTCATACTATGGAGAGACTGACATACCAAAGACCATAGATTCACCATCTGACAGAGCTTGTTCACACTTTACATTTTAAATGCAGCTGAATTGACAGATCTAATGTGTCTTTAAATGTGGAACAGTTTCCTCACTAGTAACACTTGCTGATGCAAGTAAAGGATCTGCAGTTGCTAACGTTTAAAGAGAAACTCCTCCTCAGTCCTACTCAGCCTGCTCCGGCAGCTGAAAAAGCTTTGTGGTGCTTGTGTGAAACTTTAGTTGTGCCATCAAGGTCATCTTGAGCAAAGAGACTGTTATTAATAGTGTGGTGCAAACTAAGAAACTAAACATGCGAAGATAAAAGACATAGATGCTGAGAAGGTTGGAGAGAAAAAGAAAAAACTTCAGTTTTACCCTGAAGTGTGCTTCTTTTTGCATGTGTGTGCCCATTCGACTCTGTTTGCATGAAAGAAGGGAATGGGCGGCGGAGCTACCTTGAAAAGGAGAAAAAAGGAACTTCCTCTGCTTGGAGAAGGCACAAAGCAGCCGGCAGTGGTGTGCAGGAGGGGTGGGATAGCCGGTAGACGGGGTGAGAGCCGGTGCCATAGACAAGGGTCTTTGTGTGTTTTGTTAGCTGTGGCGGCACCCCTCAGGTCCGGTGGACACACGCCTGGTTCATCCGACGACAGCTTTGTCTGCACTTGGAGGGCAGCCATGAGCTGGGTGTACGGGTTGTCGTGACAACTGCTTGATGCAACAAACACATACACAGACTGGAAAACACAGATGAAAACTGTTCGTCTCTGCTGTGACTTTATAGAGTGCCAGCAGGTCCTATAATGAATCCCAACAGAGATGAACTGTTCCGTGAAGAAAAGTATTTTAAACGCAGACATAACTGTGGTTATCAAACATCTCATTTCCCATAAAGCAAAAAGCACTAGGTGTGTATCACTTAGATATCTATGTGTGCTTGTCTGCTTGTTTCTGTCGAACCACTTGTCTCTGAATCCCATTCACCTGGAGCTGCACTACAAAGGAATGCATTCGTCTGCACTCAGCTCCAACCCTTGTGCATCTTTCAACTCTAAACTATGCCAGGATCTCAGAGAAACAGAGCATCCGTTGACAGCAGGCGCTCCTCCAAAGACATGCTTCTCATGCCCTGTGGAGGCCCCCTGTACAGGAGACCCCAGGTCCAGCCCCCTCCAACCCTCTCTCCTGCAATCAAAGACAGCTTCATTATCTGCTGACTAATTTTGTGCCTGCCCCCAAGACGACTCCCAGGTAATCGCTGTGCAGGTCCACCCTCCTCCTCTGCACCTCTCCAGAACAGCCGCTCAGAGACTCTGAGGCCACAAGGCTGTGTCTCCAGCCAACAAAGAGCCCCCTCATGAGCTGGGGCCTGCATTGCATTCCCCCCACCTGAGGAGGATCGGGAGGAAAGGAAGGGATATGGAGGAGGAGGTGGAGGAGGAGGAGGAGGGTGGTTGAATCTTGAATCTCCACAGCAGGAGAGGAGCCAGCACTGGGACAAGTGGTGATACAACATTTGAATGCCCCGACCGGGGACACACCGTCGTGCCTCTCCAATTAAATTATCCAGTCCACAATGGCGAGGCCTCGAGAATTGACACCTCCATTGAGAGTGTGTCAGCAGCTTTGTGGGGACCAACAATTTCCATCTCTGCAGAAATAGATTTGCTCCCAAGGGGAGCAACAATAGCAGGGCAATCCTTCTAATGCTCGTTTTTGGGAGGAAAATAGGGATGAGAGCTGGGGATTTGGAAGGTTTACTTACAGGGACCGAGGGAATTCTCGTTTGGAAGAGATAATATATTTGACGTGTCTCTCACAAAATCCAAAGAGTGATAAATGTGCTGTATTTCAGGTGTAAGACAAACTCACCTTCAACAGTGCAGGATGTTTCTTTGGTTTAATTAAATGCACTTCATGCACAAGTTGTTTTGATGAAAGACAGCAGATTCAACTTTAGGTACAGCAATCTTTTAACAAGTAGAAAATGTGAAACTCTCAGCATTTTGTGAAAAGTAATAATTATAATGAGCATGCAAATGTGATAGATCATAATTCTCTTCCAAAAATCAATGTTTACTCATGTGAAAATTATTCTTCACAGCGATAACAGGAGGCTTGGTGTACCAAAAAAATCTGATAATCAGATTTAAAAGCTCTGTCGCAGACGTGTTATCCACTCGAGGCAAACCTCAAGGGTATGATAGTCACCGTTAGTTCAAAGTAAATAGAAACAAAAGCACAATAAAGAAGCTGTATTAACACTGGAGACAAATGTAACTACTGGACCATCAACACAAACACATGCTTTGTCTTACAAAGCTTTTGGTATGAGGTGTCTACAAAATGAAAAAGCTTCATAATTGCTCTGTGGGCTCATCACTCACATTCACAGCTGAAATCTAAGAGTGAAAAAGCATTTTGTATAAGACAACCAGATGCCTCTAATGCAGGGCTACTCATTTCGGTTCTACGAGGGCCACAGTCCAGCAAGTTTTCCCAAGTATCCCTGCTCCAATACACCTGACTCAAATGAATGAGTCATTGTGCAGAACGTGATAGGCTGTTAGATTCATTTAATTTGATTCAGGCGTGTTGAAGTAGGAATTTGTTGAAAACCTGCTGGATTGTGGCCCTCGTAGGACTGAATTCAGTAGCCCTGCTCTAAAGAGAGCAGAACTTTATATAACAACAAACTGTCATCTCTTCCACAGAGGTGTCAGGGCTGGGTGTATGATCTTGACTGACAGATATCACCAAGAGCACAAAGAGTCAACACCAGCTTTTTTAACATTAGCATCAGTTTGATTAATACTATCCAAGAATATATGTTGCATAAGAATAATCATAAAGTAGGCTCACTGAAATGCAAACATTTGTTAGGGAAGGCAGTGACACAAGAGGGAGATAAGCAGAGAAAATGAAAAATATTTTCTTTGGTTGCATTTATGGTACTGAAACAAAATCAGATGGCAAATTACATTTTCGGTGTTTTCTTCAAGTCATGTCTACTCAAAATTGAATTCATAAGAGTCATGTCCACATGTTTGAACTATTCAGGACCCTGAATACTCTTGGATTTGCTTGTGGCTTTTTTAAAATCAACACTGCAGGATGAACGTGGATCTACCTTTTATCTTTCTTTTATCTTTTAGAAAGCCAGGTAGTTTTTTCATCATTCTGATTGTGTTTAATGACAATTAAAATACACATATATGGGTTGAGGGCAGGTTAACCTCTCACCATTTTTGCAACATAGCTACACCCAAAAGCAAAACTTTGGAGCAAGCACATAGTCACAGTATATATAAATAGTCCCACAAGAATGTTGGACATATTAAGATGAGTGGTGGACTGTGGGCAATGAATGTTTAACACTCCCACTCCCCCTCCCCTGAAAGTGTGTTTAATTGGATTATTTGTTTATTCATATCTGTCACACAATATGTTCACTCACATCAATAACTGTAATTATCTAGTAGGGCATTTAAGAGAATGAGTGAACTCACACAGGCACCAGAGGCAGCTTAGGGGTACTTGATGCTAAGAAACATGAAAGTGTTGTTCAGTAAACCCCAACAGCCTGCAGTGTACACACATGTGCTAATGTGCTTATTTTTCTGTGTTTCAGGTAAGCAAAAGCAATAGGAAAACATGAAAAGGTAGCGTTATAGGTGTTTAAAAAGCACCATAAATTTTCAGACTAACGGTGATGCATTTATCACATCTATGTGAAAGTTTTGCAAGTTCAAATGCAGAATGTGGACTATAACAGGGCTTTGCCTGGCTAGTTGGTCAACAGAAAGTCATGAATGTAACCACTGTTGTTGTCTGCGGAAGATACGTGCAAGTGTATGTAAATCCCAATAGCCTGGAGTGTTCAGTCACATGCTGATGTGCTTGTGTTTCTGTGTTTCAGTAAATGAAAGTTACATTTTCACACTCATGCACAGTTGGAAGTCACTTTGTGCTCAAGTGTGCAACAATAAAACTAAGTAGGTTTTGGCAGAATTACGTGGAAAACTATAAAAAAAGAAGAGGCAAATGCTACAAGCTTCAAATTGGTAAAGCCAGAGGGAGGCAATGTGAAACACAGTACAGTCTCACAAGGAACGTATGGCTTAAAAAAAGACGTGTTTAATCTATAGATGCTTTCCTTCTGAAACCAAAAGATAAGTGCAAGACAGAAAAGGTAAGAGCAGCTGAAATAGCCAGAATTTTGAACTCCCAGTAATCCAGGTCATCAGATTGTGGTAGCGGGCTAACACCAGCCCTTTTTCTCTACTCTTTTGTGTTTTGGGATCTGGTTAAACTTTATTAGATCTTATTATTTTTGGCCTGAAAAGAACCATTTATTTACTCTTAATTTTAACTCCCATGCCCTCTCATCTCTTAACAGTCTGCAGAAAAAACTCAGCAAGATTTTTAACTCCGTCTACATAAAGACACACTTGTTCTGTTTGACTCTGTCAATACAAAGTGAATAAGATGGACAAAGGTACATGGATAATACGTCTGTCTTCCCTCTCTTCACTAAGTGGATGTTGCTGAAAAGTCAAGCCTTTATGTCTGACCCCAAGAGGTCAGATTGATATGAACTGGTGTATGTGTGTGTAAGTGCGTGTGTGTAAGGGGTGTTTCCATCTTTGTACCGCATCCAGCATTTTTGTTTTTCTTCTTCTACAGCCTGAGGTAGCTGGCAGAGATTTGGCTGCCCTGTTTGTCTTGTTGTCTGCCCAGGAAGATAACCAAGGGAAATTCAGTATTCTGGGTATTAACTCTTTGTGGGAGTAAAGCTATTATGAATAGTTTGATGAATATGGTGTGACATTAGCAGGAGGTAATCAAAGAAGAACAGAGTCCTGTGTCCAAATACAATATTGGATTGATTTGGATGAATCACAATTTGTTAAAAACCAGAACAGGAAAGGTATGAACTACTGTTTACTTTGTTGTGTCCAAAAACATTAAAGAAAAGAGCACAAAATTTATTTTAAAAAAAATTAAAAGAAGAAAAAGCCTTATATAACAGCACAAGTCAACAGTTTTGACTCAAAGCATGAGTGTCTGCAGAACCAACGTACAGTATATCGGCATTTCAAAGAGGTATTGGCTAAGTTTTGGAAAAGATTGTGGTTTGAGTTGAAATACATACTTTTATCATTTTAACCCAATTTTAGAAGAGCAATTTAAATTTTGAACACATCTCCCCCTTTTTTTTTTTTGGTTACAAAGGTGACAAGTTTCATAACAGTGACATCACCAATGGCAACAGATCCCTAGCATTTAAACAAACATATTTACACAACTGTGCAATGTTGTTTATCGAGACATCTGTCTTTTTAATGATTCCAAACCAATTTTATTTTATGTGTAGAGCGATTTGAAAGCAACACTGTTGACCAAAGTGCTGTACAGAGCAAAGGTAAAACATATAACTCATAATAACGCCATAATAAAAAACATTGAAACATTAAGAGGTAACAATAAAGGCCAGCAACTCATGTTAAGTCAAAACCTAATGAGAAACAATGTGTTACAAGAACAACCTTACCTAATGTGGCAGGACAAAGAAGGGCTCAGGTAGAGATTGAACCCACCACCTCCTCAGTGAGAGTCATGAGCGCTGACCAGTCAGCCAAAGGAATATCCCTGTGGCCAAGTAGCCAGGGCACATCATCAATTGGAGGTATAGTGACAGGACCCTCACTGTCACACTAATATGTAATGGTATAAACACATTTTCATTTCTGACTCAAATTTAAATGCATAGGGAACCTTTTACCAGCACTTTCAAACTGCAGAAACCTGCTCTTAGCTCTCGTCAGTCATCCCTCTGCAGCAATAAGTTATGGAGCGATAGCACTGCCACAAAAAGAATAGATCTGTAAAACAATGAAGAAGACAAGTGAGAAAATATATACAGAAATAAATGAAAAAAATGTGGAAATGTAAAGAAAAATGACAAAACATTTATAGTTGCAAATTAATACAATATATCATCACAAAATCTTCTTGGCTAATCGAGGCCTTATTTAAGCTCATTTACAGCTGGGTCAGTGTATACATGGCAGGAAACAGTTGACAGCTCATCAGAAGAATTCTATTTGAAGTAATGACTCACCTGTGGTCAGAATACCTCTTACCATCAAAACTTATTCATTGGGTTTCAAAACAAGCTTCAGAATGTGTCAGATCGCTTTAAAGCCTTTCAATACCCAACGTTTTTGTTTCCTTTTAGCATGGATAGGCTGGCAAACAACCAAGAAAAGATGGCAACTCTTGCAGAGTACACTTTTAATGCAAAGTAACAAACTTGTCAATCATGTCTGATGAAATCAGTAAGAATTATTACATTTGCTAATGTTATTTGAAAGCTCAACACTACCTTGAACACCCCCAAAAAATATTCCATCGGGTTTATGTTTAATTGTCTTACTCTCGCTACAGGTCATTTGAAAATTAGACCAATTTTTATTTCTAAAATATAGGAACCATTTTAATGTCCTCTGTTAAGAATAAAAATCTTGTGTAAACCCAAAGGATTTTCTTTGTCCAATCAAACACACCCGAGTCCAAGAGCCAGAGGAAAGAAATGAAGAAAATAATTCTCTTCCTTTGTTTCAGTTTCTGGGTCAAGGCCTAATTGATTTCCTGATTAGTCGTCCATCAAACTAAATCACAACCTGCTTTCACACCTGCGAAGGGTGTGTTATTTTATACATGAGGAATTCATTCGTTTTTGAGCAGTCTATTTGTCAGTTTAACAAGTCTATTCAGGTAATTCTTTTACCTATAATAGAAGCAAATATGAAGAATAATAAGGTGAGAAAAGTCAAATAGAAACATGTACAAATTACTGTTAATTTTCCTATAAGAAATTTTATTTGTGATTATTCCTCTAAACAACAGCTCAATTAATGCAATCATTTTGTTTTTGTTTATCCGGCAAATGTGCAACACAGAAACATACACTGTGTAGCGCATGCTGTACACAAAATATACATAAACTACTTGTGAAATTCATGCATTTTATTTGTTGAATGATGCTCGATCCTCATGTGATGCATATGCTTCAGCGCTGCAATTATCTCCTCAAGAGGACAATGTAGGCATAATTTCCCCAGACTGCATAATTATCTTTTAGCAAGATGACAAACTCATCAGAGAAGTTTGAGAAATAAGCTCTTCAATCAAGTAGACTGCGCTAATGGATGTAGAAGAACCTATGTTTAACCCTTTGTAATCAGCTTTTTTTTAAGAACAAATTATAGCAGCTGCAAGAAGGAAAAAAAGTTGTGTCCCTGGATACAGTCAAATGCTCAAGATGGAGTGGTTTGGGTTCCCCCATGAGTCAAATATATACATTTTGTTCCACCAGCAAAGGAATTAAATAATACACAAACAAGCTTCTTTGCTTAATAGCCAGTTCTTTTCTTTTCTCGAACAAAGATTGAAAACATAAACTTCTGAGTACCCTTACCAAGGACTGCTGTAAAAATAATGTTATTTCATCAGCGCAGGAAAGGTGGGTGCTTCACTTTTTCAGGGTAAACAGCCGTTTCAGCCTTGATTTCAGCCAACAACACTGAATGTTTTGGCCTTGTTTCACAGCCAGATTTGTTTAATCAATCTAGGACCGCAATGACATTTGAGATCTTTTCTTGGCCTATCTTGAGTGTGTTTTTTGTTCACTTGTACTAGTGCGAGCTGGAAATGCTGCTGCAGTGTTGGACCTTTAAGCTCTGGCTGTTTTTTATTGCACCCAATGACAAAATAATCTCTTGTAAACTTTGTCTCTGACGGAAACATAATGAAGCCAACTGTCATGTTCTGACACTTTACTGGATCCACTTCAAATGTGAAAATAGCAGTACTGTCTCTACACCAACAATGAAAACATCCATGTCTCCTTTCAGCACATTAATCTCAATGTCCAAAGGCCAACACGCTCACACAACTGGTTACTGGTGAGCAAACACAATAAGCAGGAAACCTGCGGGTGATAATGTCAGCGATGAAGGTGTCTGGCTTTGGTTTTCCTGTTTTTATACAGGCCTCGCCATATAAAAAAACGTGGTCCAATGTTTGGTCTCAGCTCAGGTCAATGCTTTTCCTTCAATTTAGCCATCATTAGGGGAATATTTTGGTGTGCTCATGGTAACCTGATACCACTGACTGATGCTGATCGCTCCCCACAGGGCCCCACTCTCCCTCCCTTAGCAGGCCAAGGCAAGCCCTGCTGCAATTATAATACTTAAAATAATTCCACAAAAGTGGAGCCATCATTAAATAATTCAGCCTTCTCGTCCTGTCTTGACTTTGCTAGACTTATGACATCATTCAAACTGAATGATGTCCTTTCACAGATGCGTGAGCCTGAAAATACTCAAATAGGTACTGTATTTCTAGAACATTTGAATATTTCGCAATGCACTTAAAGACTGCCATTCCCTAAAACAAAATGCAAGCTCTTGAAAGTGTCTAGAAACTGATTGAATCCGCTGCTTAGAGCCCTGATCAGGGTTTGCAACAAAGCCCCAGAGTGGTTTGATTTGCACGGCTATGTAAACAAATAGTGTTTAATTTTACATGAGTATTTGCTTGGCGCCCGACACCCTAAGAGCACGGCCGTATCATTAATAAGCCAGACTTGCTCATCAGACTGTAAATGGTTCACTTCATGTATAAAATATCAGAGGAATAGAGTGGCCCTGCATTTGTAAAGAGGCTTGAATGGACTGCTACATTCTTAGCTGAAATTTATAGAGCACGTTAACACCTGGACCTCGTGATGTTTACAGAGCCACTCTGATGGATGGTGGAGGGCCAGTATGGACCAGTTCTTTTGTTGATCCCTGGACAGTTTAAGGTTTAAAACTGTCTTTTGAGAGTTTGCTTCCCTGTACAAAAAGATGTTGGCAGAGCTTTTTCAAACACATGCTCACAAACTCTGCAGGAAAATAATTTGCTGGTAAATGGATGAACAACTGAGTTGAGTCAGAGCAAAGCTCATTTTATGGCTAATAATGTTCAAAATTAGGGTGAACTGTGAACTGTTTGAATAGAGCAGGATATATTTAAGTTTATTTGTGTGTCTCAGGGAACTCTAATTTCAGAAATATTTAAGTGTACAGCACACACCATACATATAGAATTGAAAAGTCTCCATTTCCAATTTGCCACCGGCTGAACTTTACCTCTGTTGTTTTCATCAACATGTTTTCATCTGTGAGTGGATCCAATGGCCTCAAGCACAGTGATGACTGCACTATGGGTAACACTTTGAAATTATGTACGTGTGTACTGTCTTCTTCTATGTGCCTTTTAAGCTATAAAGTAGCTTTGTTCTAAACGTTTTTACTCATTAAGACCAGTTAATCTAAGATTACCACCATGTTGTCGGTAAAAAAAATATTATGTAACATCAAGAAATAATGTCAGCTTACATTTTCTCCAAGCCTATACATAACATTTAATGCTCATTGAAAAAGTTTAGTAGAATCTCATAACTGACTGCATCGTTTTTATCCCCTTGATGATTTTAGATAGATATATACTTTATTGATCCCAGAGGGGAAATTCAACATTTCCAGTACAACCCATCCGAGAACAGACAACAACGTAGACATAACAACGGATCAGGTAAGACTGAGGCAGCAGCCACATAACAGCGCTTAAAGCAGCCAGGCGCTCCTTAGCAGAGGAAAAAAATTACATTAGGAAAGGGTGGATGAGGGAAAAAAAGAGGCATCTCTGCACTGCGCAAGGCACACAGCACAGGTACCACAAAAAACCTCAGGACATAAAAGCACGTATCCAGACAGTCACAACATTAGGCAACATGGGGAGGGCGGGGGTGGGCGGGTACGGGGGGTGGAGTAGAGTAGAGTTCAGG
>JBBBVU010000017.1:23398919-23412012 GCA_037177055.1 Atherinosoma microstoma
GCAGTTCCCCCCTCCTCCACTAGGTGCTGGCTGCAAAACAGAGCAGATCCCCATAGACTCTCATGTTAAAAAGGCCACCTTCACAGCAGAAATAAACATGTTTACAGCCTGGTTCAATAGGTTTAATAGGTCAAGTTTACCTTCATGACAACTGGGGGGGGGAGTGAAAAAAATTCTACCTTATCTGTTTAGATCTGTTTTGAAATCTTAGTTATTTAATCTTAAAATTCTTCATAATTAGGGGCGTGTCCTTTTGATTGAAAGGTGGCAGATATCCGGCAAAACGAGGCACAGAGTAGCACAACCTTGGTTTTTAGCCGGCTAACAGTGCGCCTTAGCTTTAGCCCACCTACCTCCGTTAGCTGGTTAGCTCCCGTTAGCTCCCGTTAGCTTTGTTAGCTCGTAGCTCAAAGTTTGAGGGGTGTCAATCATCCTTCCCCACGCTCACAGCTCCCCCTTACAGCGCCTCCTCTTGCCCATTATTGGGGTTTCCGGGGGTCACGAGACTCGTAACGTTGCCAAGATGGCGACGGTGGGAACCTCCCATGAGCTTCTTTTCAGCTCTTCAGAAACCGACGGTCACGTGGTTTCATAGTTCGTCCATTTCTTTTACAGCCACTGGTTATGAGTGTCGGGCATTCTGCGCATTGATTGCCAATATCAAATGTTTCCGAAAATTATGAAAGCCAGATGATTTAGGACTGACATGATGTTGATTTCTTTGTAGCTGCCATTTTTTTTCTGTCCCAATACAAACACCTGCTGAGTGAATGATTTGTTTTTCCATTCAGATGTAAGAAAGGTTGTGACTGATCTGACAGATGAGAGGAACTGCCAAGTGACCAAGTAAAATAAACTTTCAGTTATCCAAGTCTACAACTATGATATGCTACCACCACCACTGAGGAAAAATGAACAAGATGTTATCATGCTTCATATTATTAACCCATCACGGGGATCAATAACTTGTATGGGATTTCTGTTTCCCAAGCTGCGGCATCATACAAACACAGTCTGTTTAAAGTAAATGTAAGTTGCTGCCAAAATCCCTTCCCTTTGAAAAAAAAAAAGTCTGGCACAGTTTCTCAAAGCGAGCAATTCCTTTATCTTTTTTTTTTAAATGACCTTGGTGTATGCATGAAGAGGGTTTTGTATCCTCAGAATCAAGCCCTCCTGGGAGGATGGCATGATGGGTGAGGGATGCTGTTGTCACAACCCAGGTGGGGCCAATCTTCACTCCCAGCATGATCCAATATAAGCCATTAGAGAGATCTGGTTTGGTTCATTTGAGCGTCACAGTTAACAACCTTCCACAGGGTGTGACACAAGGAAAAGCAAATCCATGAGCACCACAGAGCAACAAGCTTCTTGATTCATCTTACAACCATAGCTTCTCCACTAGATTTCAGATAATAATAAATTCATAGACTTGTTTTAGAAAAGCATGTGTTTTCTGTTTGTGGTACCTCAAACTGCACCTCATGAAGTTTTTAACATCTTTTTGGCCGATGGTGATGCAAAAGTTGACGATTGTGTGAGAGGAACTTGCTGAAAGGCTGGAGGGAAAACAGAGGCTGAGTCAATGAAATCTCATCCGTCTATCTGCGTTCCTGGTTTCCTCTTTATCTCATCCTGAAAAGGAGGGAGGGGAGGGTGGATTTGTTTTTTTATGGGGTTTACAGTAATGCTCAGAGGGTGAAATTATTCCTGGAGCCCCGAGTTTAATTATTTCCTCTCGTATCAATACAGTCTACCGACGTAATTTCCGTGTTGATCTGATTAAAGAAATATTACATTCTGCCAGGGCACGGGCAAATTGACTTTGGTGGCAAGGTCTTGACAAGAACCAGACACGCAGCTTTATGCATCAGTAACGGCGTAACCATATTATCCATGCACTGCTTCCTTCAGTGAAAAGCAAGATGCAGGCTGTTTCCAATGAAGACAAAAGAAGAGAGGAAGAAAATTCAGGAGGGAGAACATGGTGAAGACGTCCATGTATACACCTTCTCTAAGAATACTAATGTCTTGTCATCAGGACCATGGCAGAATCAGTAATATCACTTCTTTTAGTCTCCAAATACTGTAGTCAACTTATAAGCTTCATCGTGGTCCAAAATGAATCAGATGTGTTGGTAAAGATTTATATACACAATGCACCACAGTTTTTTTCTTTAAGTTTATAGTGTAAAATTTTGATATCAGCAACATTGAGATCAAAATTTCTTTCAGCCTCTATATTTAGTACATTTATCTTTAATACTTGCTTATTCATGAATCAATATTACCCTTGTCATGAAGGTGTGATATGCAAAAGGTCCAAAACTAAACAGGAAACCTAACTTTTAGCCCTTAGGTATCTCTCAGTCTCTGAATGTACACACACATAAATATATGTGAACAAAATATGTAGTTTGTTCACAGGTAGAAAACCTAAAGGTTTACTCCTTCTAGTCAGTGTAGCAAGAATGCCAAGAACTAGAATCTATTAGGGGCGTCCCTTTCTCGACGCCCCTAATAGTAGGAACCATCAAAATCATCCCTGTTAAAAAGGTAGAATTATTCTATTCTATTCTATTCTACAGTCATTTAGCAGATGCTTTTCTCCAAAGCAACGTACATCTGAGAGTGAGAAAAACACAAGCAAGAAATCAAACAGGAGGGGACATCGTAATTAAGTGCAAGTCAGACTGCTATGAGTCCAGTTGGACACAGGTGCTGCTGTGTAGTGCTAGTGGCAGTGATTTTTTTATTTGTTTGTTTGTTTCCCCCTACCTAAAATAATCTTTTTTTTTTAATTACAAGATCACGAATAAACCACACAATATGATCTTGGGCTTAAAGGCATACCGTGTAACTTTTGACCCAAATATTAGCCTAATGTGGATAACAATGGATGATTTCTGGGGTCAATATTCAGAGTTTGACGCTTCGGTGCTCCGAGGGGGGCTGCCCTCTTCAGAAACCAGACATTGTAACTTTGCAGGAGCGGATTCGTCACTCATGGGATCATGTGACCTGAAGCACTTTGCTTTACAGCTCCCCCTCTATAAACACAGAGGGCTCTGATTTGTGCTACTTTTTCCTCTTCTTCGATGGAAAGTTTGTCATGGCTGAACGAAGTATGAAGGTGAAAACGGTGTCTAAGGAGGCCAGAAAGAGAAAGACTGTTTAATTTTGCAACAGTGTTGTGTGGCCTGTGAGAAGTTACAGGTTTAGCGCCCCTAGTGGCCAAAAGTTACATGGTATCCCTTTAAGTGTACACAGCCTGTTCAATGCTGAGTTTTGCCAAAGAGCTGGACAAACTTTTGAGACTACCAGCTAGAGTGGGGCATGCAGGGTGTGACTGAGCTTTCCCAGTTGTTTTAACGTTTTTGTGTTAATCATGATATCAACAGTATCTTGAAAAATGTGTTAATTCCAAGTTTTGGCACTGTTACAAATACTACCATTCATAAACTCTGAAATCCGCATCTACTTAAGTCAATTGGAGAAATGCCGGCACACTGCAAACTGTGGTAGTTTATTGCATTCAGTGAGAAAATATGGAAGAAATTACAGCAATTTAACATTATTCACTAATCGTTTTAGTAGGGATATTTTCTAAGGTACAATTAAAAGACCAACAGACCATAGTAATGTGTAATATCGACAAATTTTACGGTAGTGCAGCTCAAGCACACCTCCTGGTTTGGCTGCTATGTGGATCATCATCAACATCCCTGCAGTCCTAGCCAAGAACTTTCAGGGAAGAGCAACAGACTTAATTTTGCTCAACTTATTCAATTGATCCGGTAGCTTAAAGAATCTTTTTGCTCCATGAAAAGCCCACAACATTTTAGTTCTTGGTCATGTCAGTCAAAATGCAGCTTTTATAGATGTCAGCAACTAAATTAAGCAAGACAATTTTGACACTAATCACTAAATTAGCTTAGCATTTCTTTTTTTAACCTGCTTCTTTCATTGATAACCCATTCTGGATGAGATCAATATAAAGTTTTACCTTAACAAAGATTTAAATGTCTAGTTTAAAGAATTTGACTCTCCTGGGCTTTGAAAGTCATTTGAAAATTTAAAAAATGGAAGTTATTGTGGTTCAATCAGAGATTTGAACATATGGACAGGTTAACTGTGAAATGTTTTAAATACAGATGTTCTTTGTTTCTTTTTTAGTCCACATTTTCTATAATTGCTTGATTTTTCTTCTTCAGTCACTAAATTGTAATTACAGGTTTAATGAGAAATTAAATCTGATCAATTCTACACTACTGTGATCCAGCCCATCTTTAAATGAAAACTATGATAAAATGTTGTGGCTAAACAAATCCATACAAAGGTTTCTCTGCAGCTGTTTTAGGAAAGCATATTTCTTTTGACTTCAACCAACTGCAGGTTAGTTACATACATGCAGAAGAAAGCTGTGCAAAGAGAAGTCAAACAGAGTGCAGGAATGTGAGTCAGCAATCATGTAAAAGGAGAAGGGGAGTGAGAGAGCTCATGGGGGTAAGCTGGAGCAAAAGAGTGCAGCCATGTGCTTGGGGTGTACACCTGTACCAGAACAGGTGTTTTCCGGCCCACTTGCAGGCCCCTTGATTAGGAGCTGCCACGCTTGCCTTACCCCGTCAAAGACTAGCTTATCCTCCATCAATGCAGCCCAGGCCTTGAGTAAAATGATGGTTAATTATCCAGCAGAAAGCTGCAGGCTGAATTTCGATGGAACCACTGCCTTCTTAGAATTCCGTACTGTATTATACACACAGTCATGTGCACGCTATCGACATAAGCTACAGGAGGAAGCTAAACTAATATCAACCGTGATAGATGATAGACATAAACTGAAATGGCCGGGCTGTATTGTTTATTGTGTTGTTTTCTAATATAAATGGAATTTCATGCCACATGAAAGGTTTCACTAGCTTTTATTACCTTCACTTTTATTGTAATAATGAAACAAATATGACCTTTGAATAACAAACTACCATCATGAAGGCTTATAATTAAAAATGATGACATATAATATATATTCTCTGATTAGCAACTAAAGGAATACAACAATGGGGACAGCAAGGGCTTTAAAGCAAAGGGATTAATAGAGCCCACTGGACTTTATACCATATAACTTGTCCTTTTTCCTGGACTAATCTGCACATACATAGGGAAGCAATCAAAGTGAGAGGGAGAAAGACAGAAACTGTAATCATGCACAGCTGGAGAGGCAAAAGGCCAAGAGAGGTTGCATTACCCAACACTAAACACTTTCACCTGCGCAGCCATGCTACCCAACAATAAACACTTTCACCTGGATGGAGCCACGTTTTTCAAGTTTTAATCATATTTCCACATGGGAGCCAAGTGTCTATGTAGAAATAACTTTGTACATGACTAAAAACAGTAGTATATAAGCACGTCATGGAAAATGTGGAGAAGGCACTTCCATTGAGTGAATCTGTTTTTCAGGTAACAATTTAGCTTGTCGTGAAAAAAGCCATGAAGCTGGTGCAACTTGCAAAATGCTGCCAGTTGCAAAGCACAGCAGCACATTTCTATGACTCTAAATTTAAAAAGAAAAAAAGAAAAAAAACGGTAACTTAAATCTTCAACATATACAAACTTTGCTCCGCGGGTTTGACTGCATGAAGCTGCAGCAGAAAATTTTAATTACATTTGCATTCAAGACATTTTCTCGGTACAGGTACAGGTTTATTCAATTAAAAACCCTTATATGTCGTGTAACATTTTAGAAATAAATTTGATGCTAAAAAAAGGAAAAGTAAGAGTCAAAGGTCATTAACACACTGCTGATTGTAAATCTACAGCTAACTGGTTATCAGGCTGAGCAGCCAAAGAAAAAAAGTGACTACATGTCTTAACGATTTTTAGCCCTGTGCTTATTATTTAGGCCTCTGCTCGAAAATTGCAATTTATACTATTTGAATAGTTTTGGAGTCCACACTTGTGAGATTTGTTAAGATGTGTAAAGATTGCACATAACACAAATGAAAAGTTTAAGTCTTGCCTAAAGAAACAAACCCTTTCAGGATGAATATGCAGCTGTAGCTCTAAGCTTCTATCAAATCATAGTGCTATATCTGAACAATATGATCTCTGCAAAGTCCAAAGATAAAGTAAAGCAGAATGAAATTAGAGAGGTTTTATCACAGTACAGGCAAATCTCCAAAACGGCCATTTTAGCATGGTGGGCAAATTCAATTGAAAAATGAACAAGGATGTTGCTTTTGGACAACAAGTGGTAATCATTATGTATATAAACCTTCCCATTGAAAGAAATTAGCATTCATGCTATTTTGAAGGACTCAAACAATCATCAAAACTTTATTGGCTTTGTTGCCATTGTACACACAACTGTGCAATGAAATTAAAAATGCCCCAACTGAAGATGCATTCAAAACCAAGAAAATATATTCATATGCATGATAAAAGGTAAAAACAAGTGTCACAATTTGACAAATTCTATTAGTTAAAAATGTACTAAAATGCAGTGTAAGAAATTGAGAATAAATTATATAATTCAAATTCTAAGGATGTACGGTGCTACATTGCATGGTGCTTCAATAACATGCTGCTCATGTTCCTGTATGTAGGAGGTGCTGATGATGACGCAGATTATCCTGATCTGATGTAATGCATGAAAGTCTAAACTACAAGTTCCAGGGGTTTAAAATAAAATGTGTTGACAGAGGTTAAACATTTACTAGATACATATCTGGAAAATATGTCCAGTCACAGGTCAAATGTTGCAATTGTCATTACAGGTAAGTGCAGAATTTTACATGTTCAATTATAGAGACAGCACTGCGCTACTATTTGTATTTATATCATGTGTATTTTTTCGAAGTATCGTGTTATTTTTATTACTTGTGATGTTGCTTAGCTGTTGTCCAAGTAAATCTGTCCCTTGTAGATAGTGTAGAACAAAAGAGAGATGAAAACCTTGGGTATTTATCGGTAATTCCTTGTATGTGTGCACATACTTGGCAAATAAACCTGATTCTGAATGTATACAAACAAAAGTCTCAGTATTGAGACATATAGGCTCTTTACTCACACACGCAGTTCTTCAGAGGTCTTTGAACTGCTCTCCAGAGACTATATTTGACACAGCTTCAGGGTGAAAGGGGCATTTATTCAGCTCTGTCATCTTTTGTTGTGCCTCAGATACTTGCAGTGTAGCCAAGACTTTCACACACAGCTGACAAAGACTTAAATGAGGTTTCTACAGCCAACAGCACTTTAATCTTTTGCAGACAGAAACCCACTCAGAAAATGATATAGAGCACTTAAAGAGTTGATTTACTCCCAAACAGAGAAAAAAGCCAGTTTAATAAGTTGGCCAAAATAATTTGCCACACTATAATACTTAGATGACACTGTTTTTAATCATCACAGACAGTTAGTGATCAACAAAAGGACACAAAAGACCCTGTTTGAGTTTGAAAGTGAGAAGGTGCAGAATGATATTATGTACAGCAGAGATAAGATTCAGAAAGGGGGGTGGGGGGGTCAGACAATACAGGGGAATTTGGGTTTTGGCATGCATCACTCTCTGTGGAGCTACCAGTGCTCACAGATCAGAGCTCCACTTCCTCCAGGCACACCATGCAATACACAGAGGTGATGGAAATACGTGTGCACAATCCTATACACACATCCTTGTATGAACGCAAGAATACACACACTTGCACTGTAGATATGCATACACACACTCATTGCACCTAAACGTGTTCCCTCCAGCCATAAGCACTGCTCTGCAACCTAATTAAGAGAACAATTAAGTTTGAGGCGATGAGGATGAAAAAAATTAGGGCCATTGTGTGTATATGAGTGTGTGTGTGTAATCATTAAGATCATATAGTATAGTATTAAAGAATAATGAAGAGCTAATTATGTTGCCATCACATGAGGAAATTTTCTTATTACCTTTACCTTGTTACTGCAGGTCTTGGACCTAAATTTTGGACTACGGCACCATTATGTCTTTTTTTTCATAATTTAGTCTTTTCTATCTTATTCTTAATTTCTATTACAGTTTGACTTAAACTCAAAGTATAATATTAAATGTCCCTTTAGATTTTTACACCATATTACCATGTTGACATTGTCACATGTAAAGGAGCAGCTCTGGCAGGTCCCTCAAATTTTGCGATGTTTTTGTTTTATTTGGATTTTTTTTTTTCCTGCTGTTTTGCTGAGGTCTGCATTATTCATGGTTTCCTAAGACATAAATGTACTCCCCAGCAAAGATGAAATAAGGATTGGATTAACCGCAGCTGATTTCAAACCAACGGTGAACCAGTGTCCTATGGTGGTAGTCAGTCAGGAACCTCTCCCCATTCCTCATTTTTGTTTATCAGACAGTGTTTCCCTGCTTCTCCAACCAACTTACCATCAGCTGATAAAAGGACCATGTCAGTTTGTTTAAATAGCTTTTTTCTTCGAGACTTGACCTGGAAGTGACAGCGATTATCTGGGCTAGTCAAATTCTCTCAATGCTGACGAAAAGAGCTTGGAATCTAAACAGTGGCAGCAGCTAAGCTGAGTAGTTGTAGCATCTTTTTTTTACTTATAAAGAGCAACCTGGTTAATGAAGACAACTTTTATAACTAATTATACTAACATGTTACATAGTAACTGTGAAACAATAGGGTAAAAATGTATTTGAGTACTTAAATGGATATTTTTTCTTCTTTTTCTTTGGTGAAGTTGTGTATTTATAAGAAGTAGGCCTCCCACCTGCAGTAGACAATAGTCAGAGTGCACTCTTTTTGAGGGATCAGATGGTTCCCCGATGGATGAGCCCCAGTAAAGCCCATTTTTGACCACTGAAAACATCTCAAACCAAAATATTTGATTGTGGTTCAAGGGAGAGCCATGTTGTTGATATTTGCACAGCATCACTTCTTGCTAAGAGAGTAACACAGACTGGGGCTGTTTGAAATGGTCCATAATCCCACAAGGTGTTGCAAACCAGGCTGTTCTTGAACCTTTCGCAGACCATGTTGCTACAGGATATTCTGCAGCTGAGAAAGTGTCCACAACTGTCTGATGCAGAAGTGAGGCGGTGTATATATCTATGATAAAGCTCTCATTGAAACCACTATGAAATAGTTTGAGATGTTTTAGTTTATAAAAGATTGGGTAGTCAATGTCATAACACTGCAGGGTGTTGTTTTTTTTTACCATTCAGTCTGGGTCACAAATTGCCTGAATAAACTGAATCATAAGAAGATTGTGAATCTTTATTTTATGTTTTGCCTTAGCACCGTTCTATGATGTGAAGCACTTTGCATTGTTGAGGTTTTCTGCACAAGTAAACTTGACTTGTTTTACCCTATCACATAAGACATTGCAGAAATACAGTAGTACTTTAGTCTCTGGTGTCTTCACATTTAATAATGTCTTGTAACCATGCATAGGCAAAAGAACAACCTAACATCCCAAAACAACTACTTCCCATTACCCCCGTCTGTAGACTGATGCCGATACCAGAAAGTAAATACTTCTCACTTAAAAGTTTGGCACCATTCATACGGTTATCACCAAATGGATGTCTGAGAGATTTTTGAGGGAACTTACCTGAGTCAACCTAAGACTCCTGTCAACATAATTTAAATTTAATCTAAAGGCATTCTGAAGAGATTTCTTTTTCAGTTTTTTAAGTCAGTAAAAATTGACATTCTGTGCGTACATTAAGTTGACCTGACAGGAATGATATTCCATCTGAGGTTATACCATACAGTACTGTAGTTCTGTGCTGGCAGCACACACAGGATTTTGCAGCCAGGATGCCAAGACGCAGGGAAATATTAAACAAAGGAGGAGAGAGCAGACGTTGAAAAATACCTGCTGGCCCAATCCTGAGGCTCCATATGCCCAGCTCTATCCTGACTGCTGGCTGACCAGCCTGTATGCCCACTCTCTCTCAGGCCTAAACACACACACATGCAAAAACAGACACACACATGCAGGACACGCTTCACTGGGGACAAGCCAGCAAGAGTAATCCTGGCCTACTTTTCTGTCCGGAGCATACTGCAGCACTGACTACACACACTACTACCACATCAACTTTAAAGGAGGCGAAATGGGTGGATAAAGAATGAGCAAAGACTGAAGATGAGTAAGAATTCAGATGGAAAAAAAGACAGAAATTGTAAATATGATTTCATATTAAAGATAACCTAGGAGAAACAATTAGTTGTACATTGATTATATCAGGTAATGGTATTGATTAAGATTAAATAATAATTTAAAAGTACAGGAAAGAGAAGTCAAGCTGTATGACATGAAGCAGTAATGAGCAAAAACCAACAAAAACAAGTCTGAATAGATTCTGTGGATAATAGAAACCAGTGCAACAGTGGAGTTCCCTGCCAAATGCAACAGGGGAACTCTATCTACTTTGTCTTTTTTTCCAAATTAGTTAGAGACTTCCTTTTACAGGGAGTTCCTGCTGGATATGCTGAGAAGTCCCAAACCACACCAAGGAATATTTTTACTCCGTTCCCAATGACAGAATGAAATATTATGCCTGGAATATGTAAATAAATGATTACATCAAACATCCCCCATGAGCAAAGACATGACTTTTACATATTACCTCAGAACATATCCAAAGACAGAAGGTAATAAATTACACATTTGTTTATACATATGCAAGTATACTGTATGTATGTAAATAATTTGATAATTCATACATTTACACAATCATTTGATTAATGTGCAGAACAACCCCTTTAGCAATACATATCCTGGGGATTTTGTTTGCTTTGAATCAAGGTATAATTACTGCATGTGAATCCAGAGACTGTGCAAAATCAATTTATGAAACATGTTGCTATACATCAGTGGCTTTCTGCTGACTGTATGCTTTTCAATGCAAGTAGCTTGATATCACCCAATGTAAGAATGAAGCTGCACTTTAAGTGAAAAACTAGTGTCATTGAAGGGATACCGTGTAACTTTTGACCCAAATATTTGCCTAATGTGAGTAAAAATGGATGATTTCTGGGGTCAGTATACAGTGTTTTACACATGTCGACGCTCCAAAGGGGGCTGCCCTCTTCAGAAAGCAGACATTGTAACTTTGCAGGAGCGGATCCGTCACTCATGGGATCATGTGACCTGGAGCACTTTGCTTTACAGCTCCCCTTCTATAAACACAGAGGGCTCTGCTTTGTGCAACTTTTTCCTCCTCTTCGATGGAAAGTTTGTCATGGCTGAACGAAGTAAGAAGGTGAAAACTGTCTCTGAGGAGGCCAGAAAGAGAAAGCGGGGAAGGGATTGCTCCAGAGGAAAGGCACGAGTCGACCTTGGCAAAGAGTTTGCTTGTTGGAGTCTGATGAAAGAGCAGTGTGGGTGCAAAACCCACTCTGTTTGCCTCAGTATTATTAGACCGGTAAGTTAGGTCTTTGCCTGTTAATGCAAACGTACCAAAATATGATGTAGTTCTTCACATCTTTCAGCCAGCGTTCATTCAAAACAATGGCAGTAAGTACCTGATGCGCTCCAGAACGTTGCAGTATATGTCTGTGTCTAAATGTGACGAGTTGAAGCTAATCGACTACAGACCTAAACATTTTGCGCAAGTGATGCGGGTTCTCATGCAATAAATCCATTTCCTATAATTCATGTAAATTCAGTAGTAACAGAATGATTATCTACTGGCTGGTTTAGTTTTATGGTTTCCATATGCAGTAATGTCCCATAAGCAACAAGCTAATGCTGACGTTTCATAACAACTGGGAGATAAAATAGATACATATTTAACTAGAAGCACTCAGTCACATACCTCCAAGAATCCTTTGAAAAAAATCCTGAATCTGAATTACTTTGCTATCAGATGGTCAAAGTCATCTGCAAACACGATTCCAAAACAAGGATGGAAACTGTTTAATTTTGCGACGGTGCCGTGCGGCCCGTGGGAAGTTACAGGTTTAGCACCCCCTCGTGGCCAAAAGTTACCCAAAAAAAAGTTACACGGTATCCCTTTAAGTTTCAGCAATATGGTTTATGTCAAGGATAAATGGACAGAATACAATTTGTTTATTACAAATTATTTGCTGTGACTCTGAGCATATGTATTTAGGAAAAAACTAACTTTTCTACCATTTTCTTAGTGGGGGTCTGGAGCCACCCTAAAATGTTCTTAAGCTGCCCTAAAGAATCATAATTTTATTAATTTCATTAGTGGTTTTGATGATTGTTCAGCAATGTCTGGAATACAGTGCAGAGAAGTTTCCCATTTGAAGTCCTGGCAGCAAAATCCGGTCCGTTTATCACCACTCAATGTTTTCATTCCCACCTTTCACTCCGACTGCAGCTGCATGTAACACCGCGAATCTGTGATCGAAATGAATATGCAGGGGAGTTTTGTTTTTTTGAAGATGAGAGTAAGTAGTAGTAGTCACTGACTCCGGCTAGTTAACAGCCACAACTTGGTATTGATACAGTATATGCTCCTGTTTTACTGTTGTAGCTTTTGTAAGGGGGTTCAAAATTGTGAAAATTTGGCAAATTTCAGTAGTGTCGCTTTAAAGGAGACATGGTAAGCATGGATAATAAAAAGGCAAGCATGGATGCACGTCTGTGATGAAACTTGATTCTTTAGGAGAGTAAGCATCACATGATGATCTGTTTGATAGAACCCTGGATGGAGCCACAATTTTTTACAGATTTAGTTAAACTCATGATCACATAGCAGACGTGTTGTCATTTTGTTTAGAGCTACTCATACAGGATGAAGAACATCTTTGATTTAAAATTAGTAGATCACCTCCACATACACAACCCTCAGGCTGTTTTGAAACTTTTAGTAGTTGCAGGTCATTCACCGATACCAGACTGTTACACCATTTCCAAATAAGTCCTAGAGATAAGCACCAGACATTTCTTCTATTAGTCCAAACATGAATAGCAATTCATAATTAGATTCAGCTTTGTTTGTGGATACAGCCACATAAGTCCCAAACAAGTCACATTACTTATCTGCATCATAGTTATGGGGGCCAATGCTGCATGCAGCATTGAAGCCCACATATTACTATTGCTCGGCGTATATTCCGCGATATTATTA
>JBBBVU010000017.1:23412112-23423364 GCA_037177055.1 Atherinosoma microstoma
TGATTGCCACATGTTGGCGGCATCTCCGGGTTGCTTCATTGGCCCCCATCCAAATTTCTTCAGAAATTTCTAGTTATTCTTAAGGTCCTTCTGTATAGAGGCGATTTAATGAGCGCTGATGCTCTATGAATCACTGATCCTGCACTCTTGAGCAGAAGTGCCTGGTTACATTTTTGTCAGCAGGGACCAAGGAAATGTTCTGAGCAATCCCAAGGCCTTTCTCTGTCATGGCAGAAAGAAAAATATGGTTTGCAGGAGAAGGGGGAGGGGTATTTAAAGGGTCAGGTCAAATACAAACACTGCCTCCACACACACACACACAATTCTCCCATTGCACTCATCGCTCTCACTGATGAAAGGTGTGTCTCTGCTCATGGGTCGTTGGTCGCGGGCATCTCTACGGATGGCTCATTGAAGAGTGCAAGGACCCCTTCATCTTTCACAATGACAGGTCTCGGACACTGGGCCTCCCTGACAGACGACCCATAATTCAGTGGAGGGGGAGTGAAGCTAATGGCCTTGACTCCAGGCCTTGGTAATGATCACGTCCAGACTTCCAGTGTCATACACTAATGTCAGACCCTGCCCACAACGGCAGGTTGTTGTCACTTTGTGCACTTCAGACACAGCAAAGAGGGGTTAGACCTCTAAAACTGATCCCTTATGAATTCTTGGTCAAAACTGGGGCAGAGGTGTTAAAAAAAAATTCTCTGACAACCATGCTTTATCTTCCAGACTAACACACAGTAATTGTGAATTTTGTCCTATTAGACACTTTTGACATAAAAGGCTCCTCCCTAAACTCTTAATTCTTCAGATCAGCGATTGAAAATTTGAGATTCGATTTTCTTCTCTAAGCCGCACTCCCACCAGACATACTGCATCATGCTGCTTAACCTTAGAGCAGGGATCTCAGTCTCTGGTCACAAGGGCCATCATCCTACAGGTTTAAGATGTTTCCCTGCTTCAACACCTGATTCAAATGAGACATTGTGCAGAACTTGACAAGTTGTTGGATCCATTTGATTTGAATCAGGTGTGATGGATCAAGGAAGAATCTAAAACCTGCCAGACAGTGGCCCTCAAGGACTGGAGTGTGAGATCCCTGCCTTTTAGTTATACACTGGATTCAACACATCTCTTGCATTTTCATTGCTTACTGGAAACATTTTGATATTCAAAATTGTGAAGTTCTTTCTCCAACTTTTTTAAAAACAAAAAAATTGTGATTTATGTGTATTCATGAAATCAGGGTTTCCCTCTCAAACAAGATCTTTTCAGTTTGTAAATGCTGTTTCATCACCAATGGAATACCTTTAAAAGTTTTAACTTGTGTATATATTTTCATTTTTCTCAGTGATATTTCTGATTGATGATTTAAGTATCTGCAGAAAACAGCTTCTCCTTCATCTGTAGATTATGAATTATAAGGTGATAAAACTGCTGTATACATGCTGTTGCAGATTAATGTTCATGTTTTGGTACAAATTCTTTGCCGCCTTCTTTATCATTCAACCCGTATATTATTTATTGAAGAAGAAACTTCTTAAAAATCATCTTCAAGAGTTCTGAAGTAAATTTTGATGTTAGAATTAAATTCAGCCTGATGTCCTTCAACTGGTGAGTCATCTGAGGTGTACCCAGGCTCTTGCCTGAAAGCAGCTGGGATAGACTCCAAAAGAGATCCAAAAGAGAGCCTCCATTGAAGTAAGTGGGTATAGAAAATTAATAGATGGATGGATGGAGGGATGGATGGATGGGTGGATTGATATCCTCCATCGATTCCACCTTCATGCCCTGTACGGTTGAAAAAAATCTAATTATACCCCATACTTTTCTATACTGTGCAAGCTTGATGTATCTTCACATCTGTATCCCTTTAAGCAATGATGGCCCAGCCAGTAGCTTCTCATTGATGAGAAGATGCTAACTATGATTAGTCATAGCACCATTGATTTTCACAGTCGCAAATGCTTGCTCCAATCTTTCAAGCTCAACTAAAACAAGTCAGACATATTAAATCACTGTTTTTCGTTCTTTTTTTTCAAAGGGTACATTTCAAATTCACTGAAACAGCTCTGGATCTATTAGACTGTTCGTGATCGCACTTAATATGAGAGCTGATAAGCAGGCAAGGGCTCCTTGAGTTAAAATGTGTGGGATTTGGTTTCTCACAAGTTAACTACAGAAATGAGTTCAGACGAAAATAATATCATATTGACCTCGTGAAAAACTGAGCAGTTAAGTACTTTTGTCTCTCCAAAGCCCACTGAGACTCACCTCATGGTATCAACCCACACATGTTCAATCTCCAGAAATAATCATCCAATACTAATCACAGAATCACATATTCAAAGGATGTAATTATATTTTTTTTCTTTTTCTACCATTGCAAAACCTTCAGGGGTGTGACACAGTAACCTTTCATACGCTGAACACCGCAGCTGGAAATGAAAATAAGAAGTGCATTATAAGAAGATGAATGACTAGGGGTGGGGAGGGGTTTTTCAGGGGCCATGAAACTGAACTCTTGCTTATGAATATGCATATTCATATGTGTTCCCTGGTTGGCATGAAAGACAATGGGGATTCCGAAGTTTGCTGGCCCCTCTGGGTGTATTCAATCCAATCCCGTACAAAGACACAAATTTTCCGCTGAGGCCTAGTCAGGGATGACATGGAGGGAAGCTCAAGCACCCCTGAGTGTCCCTGAATCAGACAGACAGGAAGTCGTCCTACAGGAACCCCCGTCCCTATGGCGATTCCCATGAATTCCCACAATTCCACTGGCGCGTTGGTTGGTTACGTATTCAGCAAGGCACCGCCGTGCTCCCCTTGAACCCAGTCATAAAGGGACAAGAGGGAGGCCAAGAGCGAGACAGAAAGAGTCGGAAAAAAATTATATTTCATTCACCGTCACAACATGACCCAGATAACAGAAGATTGCCCTTTTTAGTCGGGACAAAATTGCCTTTGTGTCTGTAGTTTCAAGAGTGAGAAAGAAACAAAAAGCCAAACGAAGAGAGGGTTCTTCAAAGGTTAATCCTTTACAAGTGAGATCAGAGCATCCCTTCTTTAAGGAACAGAAGAAAATCTATCTCTTTTCTCTTTCCATCCTTTCACTTTTATGTCTGGCCATAAAGAGCAGGTTTTATGTACACTCGAATGGCTGAGGCTCGCAGAACATGCATGTGAATGAGGGAGAACCACAGGGGACCAATATATCTTTACAAACATATATGCACATATATAAAGAGAGGAAGGGGAAAGGACAGAAAAGGGAAAAATATAAAGGACAACAAGGTAAACAAGATGCAGGTATAGAAAAGAAGGAGTGAAAGAAGGTTATGATGCAGAACGGAGAAGATATAGAGAGGGAGACAGTCTGGAGTAAGAATCTGGAAGAAAAGTAGTCTGCAGCTTTAATCACAAAATCAGAGCTGAAGGAGCGAGGCAGGCATGCAGCCATCATAACGGATCCCATCTGAGAATGCTATTACAAGCCTGGCTCTGCTTGTGGCTACTGGGCTTGCAGCTCCAACATTGAAGTGTTGTATTTTATGACCTTCCCTTAGTACCTGCTAAAAAAGAAAAAAAAACGGTGCCTGCTTATTATCAGAACATTCATCGATTCCCAGGCTGCAATACTGCAACAAAATCAGCTGCTTCGAAACAGCTGAGGTCATGTAAGCCTTTTTAGTCAAACAAAAACTAAGATTTTGATTTAAATACTTCAGCGTATATGCTTGGGTCAGCATTAATTCGACTTCAAATACACTACAATCTAAAAAATGTTTTAGTATTTATATTGATGCAAGTTACTGTAGAGCTGAACAGAACTGCTCTAGTTTTCCTCTGATTATTGAATTGGTGCCCTCATCTATAATTAATTATATGAATTATTTTCTTTAAATCAGAAAATCCTTTACTAATAATTGTAAATAATTTCATACTTTCACTGTTAAGTCTTTAATTTTCCCAAACGTTGCTTAACTTTGTGTACATTTGATTGTATGACTAAACTGTACAAGAAAAAAAAATTGTAGATTTTGATCAAATGTCTGATTGTAAATAAGATTTCCCTCAAAAAGAAAGTTCCAACTAATATTTAGTTAAGAAAAATCAGCTACAAAAACACTTTTTACTGCATATCATAAAAGGAGTATCCCCATAACATATTTATAGCATGGGTCTGTTGAGCATATGCCAATATGCCAACATACCTGCAGGACTTTGGATTGGACTGACGGAAAAGGGAGAGGGAAGGTGGAAGGGAGAGGGAGAAAGGAAGCAAAGATGCTGGAGGGTAGCAGGAGTCTGGAGTTAAATATTAATCTGTGGTGATTCATCTGCTGTGGAAGCCTCCAGGCTCCTTCTGCACACCGCCAGCTGTTGGCCTCTGTCTCTTGGCCCTGGACCTGGAAGTGAAAGGCTGGGCTGCTGCCCAGAGTGCCCAGGCATGAGCCTCTTTGGCTGAAGGAAAGGCAGGGAAGGCCAGGACAGGTGGTGGGCCTGGCCGGGATGACCATGTGTGTGTGTGTTTGAATGCATGTGATATGGGGTGTTATGCATATACTGTACCGTACAACTGTAAGGTCTGTCACACACACAGATGGCAATGAAGTTTGACATTGTTGGGTTGTGAGCAGCAGATATGTTGTGGGGTGCAAAGATGAGGTATGGATGGGTGTGTAGAGGAAAGCTGGAGGGATGGGCCAGCCAGTGAGGAAAGTGTATAATCAGCTTTTGCGTTTTAGGGGAAAATCTGTTAGTGTTTAGTTTTTGACATTTTTAACTTCATCCAAATACCTTGGAGATAGATATAGTTCAACAGAGGACTTCTTGTACTCCAGGAATTTTAACCCATGTGATGTAATATCAATCTGGCTAAAATCATTATCCAATGAATGCAGCATATAGTAGTAGTTTAGTCAATTCTTTGTTCATAACAGCTTTTACACATTCTGTATAACCTGATTTTATGAAAAAAAGAAATTCAAATCAGCTGCAAAACAGAAATATAGAACATAATAGTGATGTGAAACTGTGACTGGCAGGCAAACTGAGAGGTGGAGTACAAAAACACCAAAGCAGTGAGCGCAAAGAACTAAAGCTTTCATGAAATCTGTTCCGTGACTTAATATTTTCATAAACTTGCAATAATATTCATGCTCCTTCACTGCATCTAGGGCATACATCTTGTTTAAACATGTGACCTAGTGTATCAGAGAGAGGCAGACATACGGTAACACACAGCTGCTGCTTTGGCTACGGCTCAAAAGCTAATGTACCTTGAGTGATTCCATGACACTGAGAAGCACACCAAAAGGAGAAAGAAAAAACAAAAACATGACAATGTAAGAAAGATTCTGTTGACGCCAACAACCAAGAATGTGGAGTTACCTTAATATAAAGGGCTTTTGTGACCACAACCCACTCTGACCACCTTCCAGCTCCTCTGGAGCCACCAATAACTGCAGTGCTTCATTCATTTAACAAAAATAAATCAATTAAAGTTGTTGCTGAACCTGATCCAGTTAGATTAAACTTTAATGGAGCCCTTTAAAATAAGATGTTCTCTAGAGGCTGCCAGATAATGGCCTATCATATATTGTTATTAGAGTATATGTTGACTGATGTGAATACTCTTTTTAGCTGCAAAACATAATGCAAAGCAACTCTGCACTGCCTACAGACTGTAAATGGACTCCACATAAAAGAATGATGTAACCACAGACTTTGAGAAACCAGTGCAAATGTGCTCAAAAAGCAATATGACTGATATATGCTGGCTCCAGCAATATATTGTGACTAATGAGTCATCAGTCCCCACCATCCAGTGCTGCTCGTATAAAATAACTCAGGAGGTAAGAGACCATCCCCCACCAAGAACCTTGAGACCTGAGACATCATGGATGTAGGTGATCGTGACTAAATTCAGCTGGTGTATCTCAACCTCTCTAGCTAAGATTCAACACCCCCAGTACCGTGAGTTGCTGCGTATAAAGCAGGGCGACTCAATTCTATCCTACGAGGGCTGCAGTGCTGCAGGTTTTCGATGACTGTGTTTCAATACGTAAGTGCACTGAAACATAGTACGCACTAGTGTGTAGTGTTCACTGCGCACTTGCTTCTGTAGTGCAAACTTTTGTGGATAAGTGTTGACCCAAAAGGAGCACTGACGTTTTGTACTTACTGGTAGTGACGAACCGGCATTTGACCGTGACTCTCCAGCTCGTCATAAATATCTACCAAACTATAACATTAACCATTTGTAGCACGTACGTCTGCTAAACCGGCTTAAACCTGCTAACTTTTATTGTCCTAACTGTACTACGTTGGTTTATGTCCCTCCCCTTCCTCTATGTCACCAATATGGTGTCTGTTTAGTGCAGTGGTTCTCAATCTTTTTCTGTCATGCCCCCCAGCCCCTAAGTAATTATATTTATGTATGATCTCCGTTGTGTTTACATATTTATGGTGTGTTCAATTTGACTTGGAAGTCAGATTTTCAGAGTTCCCATTTGGAAATTCAACAAGAATGCCTCTTTTAGTCGGGTATCTGACTCGGAAAATCGGGGAAGACTCACTAGCCCCAACTTCTCCCATTAAAAATGGCTCCTATTCCCAAATCAGACTTCAGATCTGAGTCAAATAAAATCCACCATTAGCAGCCATTTCCAATGGGTGAAGTTGGAGCTAGTAATTTTCACTGACTTTTCGATTTGGATATCTGACTTCAAGGCGGCATTTTTGTTGTAACTCGGACTGGAAACTCTGAAAATCCGACTTCTGAGTACAAATCTAATGCACCAATCATTCCACAGTTCTTCTTCTTCTTGATATTTTTTGGTAGTTGGCAAAAAATCTGGAGCATGGACCAGAATGTCAAAACATTAGTTCCTCTGTGCCCCCCCTTTCTTGATTCTGCGACCCCCCAGGGGGGCCCGCCCCCCCAGTTTGAGAGCCACTGGTTTAGTGTGAGTAGTGTGCATCGTTCTACACTAGATTTTCGGCCGTTTTTAGGGCAGCATCCGGGTACTTTCAGTGCATTGGGTTTTTGCTTACATGTGCGTGTGAACGCACTATGCACTTAAATGTAGTGCTCGAAAGTGCGCTAGGGCGCTGATAGACACACCCATTGTGTCCCCGCTCCACCACAGCTGACTCAAATTAATGAGTCATTGTGCAGAACTTCATAGGCTGTTGGATCCATTTAATTTGACTCGGGTGTGTTGGAGCAGGGAGACTGAAAACCTGCAGGACCACGGCCCTTGTAGGACAGAATTGAGTAGCCCCGGGTATAAAGACCCAGCATCTGTTACCAAAATCTTAGACCTATAGGCTTTGTCGAGGCAGAAGGGCTTGTGTGTTATGATTCTCAGAGCTATATTCTGACATGATCTGCCAAGGAAAACAAGGCAGGGATAAAGATCCAGACAAACTTTACCCCCCTTTGGATAAGTGAACACAAAATACTGGGACTCCGCCTGGGGGCAGAGTTTGCCAGCATGTGCCTGGTGGCTGGATTGCTCCCAGCCCAAAGCATTGATGTGAGGAGGCGTGTTGGTTCCCCACCTGCAAGGTCCAGAGCAGGGGTCTAGTAACTGTCATGTGTAAACCTAGTAAAACACTATAGAAACAGCACACAGAAAAGCACAATAGAGAATATATAAAGCTCAGACATGTTAGATTCAGATGGGGAAATGTCTGTTTATTGTTTTCTTTTCTAGGTTAGGTTTTTAAAATGCCTGGTACAGAGTTTAAAACCCTTCCATAAATTTATATATCTATTGAAATACATAATGAGGATGGGATCACAATGAAAACCACTGCAACCCTTTCTCCCAGAGCAATCAAAGAGATCAGTGCAAAGGAGTAAACTCTTTTACAAATTGTTACCACTCCAGTTCACAGGGAAGTACAGGAAAAAGGAGAGAACAGCAGGATACTGTCGATCTGCCATGAAGACACTCACGGGTTAGACTGTAACTACAAAGAAACAAGAATCACGAAGAAGCTTTTCTCGCTGTTTCTCGGCATGTGTCCCCAGAGCTCACCGAGCCTTGCCTCAAACTACACTGTTTGACTTGTTTCAGCACTCGCTTTAAACCAGAGAAGAAAGAGGGCTATATGTAAGCGCCAAATGAAAAAGAGTCTTCCTCAACCGCAACAGGATCCAACAGGACATCATAAAAGCTTGAGGAATCTTCTCAGTTTTCCCCATTTATATTTGCCTCCTTTCACTGTTTTGGCTGTTTCCTCCCCTACAAAGAGTTCAACTCAGAGATGACTCATTCTCCATCTGGGACAGGTAAAAATAGCTTCACAAACTACTGTAACAGCCAACTTAAAAGTGAAACTCTTAGAACAAGTCAACACATACAAATTTCATTGAAAGATCACATAAATTATATGCACAGTTAGGCCAACTTCTCGGAATTTCTTTTCAGACATCCTCCATTGGTCTAATTCATATATCTCACAGTTCAAATTAAAATAATATTAATATTTTCGTATCTTATTTCTACTTTTTCTGAATATATTGAATTATCTAAACCCTCTTCTCTTGCATAGTTTGTCTGTTGGGATGACGCCCACCCGTTCTACAGTACCTTTCTGTTGGGCACAGGCTGCTGAGAAGGAGCGTTACTACAGCATCTTTGGGAAAGAGAGAAAAAATTTGAGAGAAGAAAGAGAAAACGCTGGGTCATGAATTATAGAGCAGATCACTTTCGTCTGAGTCCAAAGAGAGAGAGCGAAACCACATGAGAGAGAGATTCCCCCCCCTATTCTTCCATGCCCTGTCTGGTACGTGGGAAGCCACTGGGGAGAGCAATTTATGGCCAATTGAAGCAGCAGCAACATCTCTCGGAAGGCAACGAGTGGATCCATAGCAACGATCCTAGCGGGGCATATTAATCCCCTGCTTTATGTAGTGCTAAGTGTACAATAGTAATCAGGATTGGAGCAGGCCCCACTGATCATTAAGGGAAAAGGCTATATAAAGAATTCATAATGGGATTAGCCCACGGCAAATGGAGAAAGACAGAGAGACAAGAGAGTGTGGGGGTTGATGTCTGGAGGATGAGGACAGGGAGAGATGGGCAGAGGGAGGGAGGAGTGCCACGATGCTGGAATTAAATCACCCATCAAATTGCATGGAGGAATTTTAATTTACAGGTTAATGTCATATCGTGTGACTAATCATAGCCAACCATTGCTACGAACATGTAGAAAATCAGGGAAATCAGAGGCTGCTGCAACAAATTGGAAATGCTGTGTGTAGTCATTCCTGATGAAAATACACTGTTAAATAAAGATTGATGTGTTTTGATGCTCACTGGGGATCTTAACTATTCATGCAAAAACTAAAAGAGCAAAATTGCCTTGAAAAGTCAGAGATGCACCCCTCTCTGTTTTGGGGCCGCAAAGAATGTCATCAATGCGCCAACTTTGACATATGTGCACACATGCAAACAGTAGACCTCATAAAAATGCCTTGGAACATACAAAATAAAATAACTATAGTATTTCAGCCTGAAACCACAACTGAGGAAAGTTTTTCCTTGTGTATCTTGTCAGAAAATAAAATCTTTCAGATCACAATCACATAAATGTTTGGGATGAACCTGGGATGCCCAGGTTTTCAGATTCAGTCCCTGAAACAGACAGCCGTGAAGAACATGAAAATGTTTGACAGCAAACACATTTTCCCTTGAAACAGTCATTATGTTTCCATTGAGGCATAAATTGAAAATGCACATTAAACCAGCTGAAAAGCCAACAACTGAAAAGACAGCTTTAAAAGATTTTTTTTAAAGTGTTTGAATTAAATTATGTCAAATGCAAATTGTTTAGGAGAATAATTGTGGTGTACAGACCTTATTTATGCACAGATTGAGTACACTGAGGGTTGCTAGCTGTTACCAGAACCTTTTCAGTCTTCATCATGCTAATTTATACACAGCTTATTTGAAGTTCGAAATATTAAAGATTTATTTACAAAGTCACAGACTGCAACTACCTAAATAGTACCCGCCTCTTCCCTTCCTTCCCAAGTGTGCAGGAGACATTACTTTGACTGCTAGACATGAAAGGTTCTTTATAGTCAGAATTTGGTTTGTTTGTTTTGGGTTATTATAGAAGCATGGCAATGCAATAGAGCTGATTCGTAGGTAGGGGATCTGAGTCACCAGTAGATGAAAATGTTTTATTTTATTTTCACATGATTTTACAAGATTTTCCTCTCAGAAACTACCTCATGACTGACTGTTACTGCAGAAAATAACCTATAAGTTAAAATGTATATGTAGAATGTGTGGCTATGAGTGCATTTTTCATATGAAGTGTTACATACAGTATGTGTCTTGACCCAAAAAAGGTGACAGTAGCGTATTCCTAAATATAATGCTTTTGAACCAAACCAAATAGTTTTCATTTTAGACGATAGCCTAGGGTACTGCCTAAAGTCAACTAGGAAGGGAGAAAGTAGTGTTGTAATGTGTTGCTGTGTGGATGCATCACTAAGACAACCAGAAAAATGGCATCAATTACATTAATGGGGGCCTTGTAAAAAGAATATATTTTAGCCTGAACCCTAAACAAGTAGTGTTACTCCTTAAATCCAGTCAAGACATGACAAGTGGATTTTGTGAGATGTTGGTGTGTTTTTGATATGCATTTGACTGAATGTTACCCAAAAGTGAAGAAACAGTTGTAATATCTCTGTGTCACACTTGTGTCCCATTAACGAAAGCCAATTCAAAGGCAAAGTTGTCAGAAGACATCATTTGGTGCAGACAGAAATCCTCTCAAGAGAAGAACCTCACACCAACGGAAGAGGGGAAACTCCCCAAATTACATTGCAAATATTGTCCTTTCTTACAATAAAAAAAGAAAAGTATAGAGAAATTGCACCTGTTAATATCTTTGTCAAATAAATACAAAATACCTTGCCTTGTAGGCAAGGCAAATTTGTTTATAGAGCACATTTCATGTACAGGACAATTCAAGGTGCTTTACATTGCAGTAAAGTACATTAATACAGAAGAGAAAAAATAAGAAATAAATAATAATCTAAATTCAAGATTAAGAAAGGACAACAGATTAAAAACATGATCAAGTATAAAATTCAAGCTTAAAGGAAACAGTACAAATTCTGATAAAAAAAATCTCTGTAAATGCAGCAGAGAACAGGAGGGTCTTTAACCTGGATTTAAATAAACTGAGTGTTTCTGCTGATCTGAGAC
>JBBBVU010000017.1:23424723-23441461 GCA_037177055.1 Atherinosoma microstoma
GTAAAGACCTCAGAACTGGACTGATGTGGTCTACTTTCTTGGTCTTAGTGAGGACTCGAGCAGCAGAGTTTATTTATTTATTAATTTGAAGAAACTGTCTCAAACGTCTTCATTAAAGATGTTGAAAGAAAATTATGGTCTTTCACATAAACATACACATTTAAGCTCCTAAAATGATAAAACATTAAACTAGGGCCTCTTTTTCAGAACCTTCACTTTTTTATTTGGTCTTCAGTATTAAACACTGTAAATCAAAGTACTGTAGAAGCTAGCAGATGTTTGGAAGACTTTGGATGTAGTCAGGACACATCCAACCGGACAGACACCCTGGGGCAGACCCTGAACATGCTGAAGGGGCTGACATATTGCTAGTGTGGGAACTGCTTTGGATCTCCCATGAACAGCTGGACATAATGGACTGTTGCGTTTACTGTGTGGCTACAGAGAAAAGGATATTCAGGGGGATTTATGGGACTAAATAACAAAACTTTGGACAAATTCATTTTAAATCCTGTTGAATGATCCATCAACATTCAAAGATTTCTAATGTCCGTTTCACATTTTTTATTTGATACATGAGTTCCAATTCACAATCAAGCTAATTCCACATGAACAACACAAAGGATAAAAAGTTGTGATTCATATAAATTACTCCAAGAAATAAAGCTACAGCATGAGTTGAAAAATTCATGCTGCATTAATGATTAAAACCATTGTTTTTTGTGTGTATATGCCGCCTCTGTGGCTCCGGTTACTTCCGACAGCAATGTGCAGAAACACCAAATGATCCTGCCAGCAACCTTCCAAAGTAGGTCATTACCAAAAGTGCTTCGATGCCTTACTCTTTCACGTCATATACCCAGAAGTCTGAACTAGTTTAAATACCTTTCTTTCTCAGGCTGCCTTATGTGTATTTCCGGCCACTTCCAATAAAACGTAAACTGTAAGGTCTCATTCAAAGAATTACCTTGACCCTTTTACCAGGCCACCAGCACTCGCAAAGTAAGTTTAGCTGAAGCCTGTCCAGTGCTAATTCTATCTTGAGCCTTGGCTCAGCTCACTTTGGGTAGCTCCTTCATCACTGCAGCAGACCGGGGGGAGGACTTTATTACAGCCACAGCTCGTTAGCTTGAGTGGTCTTAATGAAGCAGCGTGGCGATCAGACAGAAATCATGCTGCTGAGGCCCTGCGTCATTAAACCAGCCTTTAATTACGTTGATATATGGCCGCGACGGGCCTTGATACCGCAGAAAGTCTTACCGGATTTTAGCCTACTACATTCCTATGACTCACACAAGCATATTTTGTCAATTTAGTCAAGTCTCAGAAACACACTAAGAAGGGATCACCAGCTATTTTGCACTGAAACTGTTGTGCCACTTTTACATTTCCCTTTTCCATCACACTTATTGTAAATTTCACAGTATGAAAATCCAAACCCATGAGTATACTTACTTTATCCCAGACCTTTCTGTCTCCTCAGGGTGAAAACACCACTAAAACGGCATTTAGACCATCATTTTGAACCAAGGCTCTCCACAGAAAGTGTGGATAGCATACTTCTCTGCACAGCAGGTGGGAGGATTTTTAAGGACAGATAGGGATTTGAGGCCAAGAGAAGATCAGAAAAGAAACTTGAGTAGCTGACAAGAGTTTTTTTTTTTTTTAAAGGAAGAGAAAGGTACTGTTGGGTGTCCTTACTATTCACGAGTTTTCTTCAAATTGTATTCCTCAACTGAGTGTGGGAAAAGGACTCCACACAAGCTTTTGAGGGGTGTCAGAATAAGTGAAATTTTTGTTTTAAGAGGCAAACACTGATAGGAAATCGCATCATAATACCTCATGGTGCCCAACAGTAAACAATTTCAATAATAACACTTTAAGATAAAGATTTGCCAAAAGTATGCTCAACTGAATTCTTAATTACTTTCCCATTTTACAAATGAACATATGTTTCTCACTTAATTGCCCAGAGAGATCATTTAAAGTAGCTGCCACTGGTTGGTTTAGCGGCACCCGTCTCCTACCAATTGTAGTGTGTAACTATAAATGGGTTTCTAATTACATGAAATATTTTTGATATTGCCGATTCCTCTAAAGTAATTTTGTGGATAAATACTTAAGTGAACAGCAGCCCATCTACGGGAGTGAAACATGACAGTCTGCCTTTCTCTGTAAAACACGTTCCACTTTCTTTAGATGCACAGCCATGATAGCCACATTATGTCATGCTTCTTTACCCCCTTCATTATTCAAAATGAACAGAAATCCAGTTATATAATATGAGGGCAGAAGTTCTTATGAGATTTGGAAAGCTCAGCACAAGACATCTCCACTTTGTGTTAATTGGTTTTGCTTCTGAAAGGCCATCATTTTCTTTCAGGCCCATTAACCATAATGCTCCAGAGTCCAGGATTAGTTCGCACTCAGTAAGACTGCTGTGTTGTCGTTAAATTCAATTTAACAAGTCACCCAGCGGTGCTAATTACAGCTAACCTCAGTCACTGCTTTGAGTTAGTTTGGTCACTATAAGCTGGTTTAAATATATTTTCCTTTACCTTTTCAGGCAGACTGGTTAATTATTTTGTTAGGCGCCAGTGTGCATTTTTTTAAAGAGAGATATTTCTTCATTTCAATATCATTTCTTTGATTATTTTCACAATATTGTGTACAAATAATAGGTCACTAAAGTTGCTGAAAGTATAATTACATTCTGGAAACTATATGCAACTATGCAGTGGATCCAGTGTTCCTGGTCTCACTGGTTACATACTGGCATGTTTTCACAACCCCACTGAGTCACACTGTAAGGCGAAGATAAAAACTTAACATATAAATAGAAAGATTGTGAGTGACTCCATCCAAGTCAACCTCTGACTTCAAGCAGTCAAAGCTGTAGGTGGGGATTTCTGCTCTCAAATTTTCAAAAGATTACATTTTAAAATATTTTGTTGTGTTTTGCTTTAAGACTGAGCTGCAGGACCTCAGTGTATATAGTCATATAGCCCACTGTGGAATCTAGAATATTTTCTGTCTGCAATTTCTGCAAATTTTCAGCATGCAATCTTAAATCGTACGCTGGGAAAGACTTTGGTTCAGTGTTACAGGAGCTTTATCATGCAATGCTCCAACAACTTTTATCTGTACTGTTTTTCAGTTTGGTGTTTCAGTACTACTCTAAGCCCTTTTTGTTGGTTTTTCTTTTTTGTATGTTTTGTTTTTTTGTTTTCCAAAGAACTTCTACAAAAGAGTAGAAGTGAACAGCCCTGGTCGTCTTTTACCGCCTATCCTAGAGACATTTGTTTTCAGTGTTCTGTTGCTTTAGTGAGAAAATCTGATAGGGTCAACAGCTGTGTCTCAGTAGCGCCACCTATGGAAAGGATGTCTAATGTCAGTACTGGAGGGCCACCATCCTGCAGCTTTTAGCTGTTTCCCTATCCAACTTAAATAGATCTGTTCAAATCTGTTAATGGCCCATTAATGAGAGTCAGATGTGTTCAAGCAGAAAACATCTAAAACGAGCAGGACAGCACCCTACGAGGACCGGAATGGGACATCCACTAATATAATCAGCTTAATCTTTATTCCCCTCCAAAAACACACACATATATATTATATACGTATGAAAAAAATAAAGAACAAGTAGCCAATTAGCACAAACTACATCCAGGATCTTGATTGAGGAAAGATGTTTTGTTTTTGCATTTCTGTTGGTGTTTCATTTGTCAAAACCCATTTTTAAAGCATAAGTACAGTTACTTTAATACGTTGAATGTTCCAGAATATTTTGTAAATGAAAAAATAGTTGCTGGTTTGTTCACAGCACTTCTGATATAAAAACCAAAACCTGACCTGCAATCTTGACTCACACTCCAATTTAGTCAGCCGGATATGCTTAAGAAACATTTGTGCAAGATGCAGGTAAAAGATTCATTATTCAACCCCAGGAATGGGCTGGGAAAGGCCTCTCCAATGGCTTTTATCCAACTAACCTCTAAAAGCATCCCAAGAAAAATACCTGCATTACAGAGCCATGCTGTGGAGAAAGTGTATTCACTATAAGAAGCACTCCAAGTACCTGAATAAAAGATGAAATATTGAACATAGACTGTGGGTTTTTAAGTTTATTATTTAGGCCAAGATGGTCTAATTGCACTAATGCAATGGAGTATTTTTTTTTCTCTTTTTTTCCCTTCCCAAGCAAGGTAGAGTCTTCTGGTTTCAAGGCTTCTACTTAAATGCAGGATTGTGAAAGGACCACTTCACAGTGCATCTATATTTTCAGTGAGGATGAAGTGATGGTACTCTAGATCTAAGGTGGAGACATTAATTACTTTTTAATTAGTAAGGTTTTACAGACTCTTTAATTTTTCAAACCCGGGGCTCTTTACCTGTAACTACGAATGGTGAAGATGGAGGATCTAATCTGTACGTAGAAGTTTTTAATGCAGAGAGATATCACGATATATTTATTATTTATGAGTACAGCCCTAATACCATCAAAACTAAATAGACCCAGAGGAGCTATTTCACCTAGTGTATCATGATTTTGAACAAGATTTTTTTTCTAATTGAATTTTCTTTCATTTTGTTTTATACTCAGGAATGTTTAGAATTGTAATGTTGCTCGACTTCTTGTAAACTATTTAATAATTCCCATATTTCTTCTTGACCCAATGTGTCAAATAACACCAAATTAAACAAAATGGAAATTATATTATTGATTTATGACTGGCAGAAATTCATGAATGTAGTGGAAATAACTATTGGTGATTCAGTAGCTCATATCTCCAACTTCATCTCTGGAATGTTTTTTTGGGTTTCCTGACATGAAGTTTTCACTTCAGGTATTTCCACATAATTCTGTTAGATTAAAGTCAGGACTCCAAAATTATTACTAGAATCGTATTTCACCATTTTCTTCAGGGAACTAAATTAACACCCACCAACCCAATAAATGAAATTCAAAATTAATTTTGGCAGGTTTAAATGAAAACTTACAGATGACTTTGACAGGTGATGAATAAAGGAAGTAATTTTGGTTATTTGCCTTGGCATCCTATCACTACATGTTCCCATGAGCACTATTCCAGAACGTATCTTATCAATTGAGCTGCTTTCAGACTTGGATTGGGGAATATTTGCGTTAAAGTCCACCCACTCTTTGACCGGAATTGTCTTTTCAAACATGTCGCTTCCTTGCGGACATCTTACGTCCCAGCCACGTTCAAATATTGGGAAAAGCTCCGGATAGGTTGATTGTGGAAACAGGGTAGGAGGTTGTTGTTGTGCAATGTATATTTGTCATCAATGTGCGCACCCACAGCGACAACCCTCCCCTCAACCCTGTCTGGAACATTTCTTGTGCGTTCAGTCAAAACGACGTGCCGCCACATTTCCGCTCTTATGACATGGGGGTTAGCCGGTAAATGTCCGCTACAGCTCCGAGGTAAAAGAGTGGAATGTTTTTCTGAATGCAAATGGTATAAAAGAAAGTCTGCACTTTTACCGCTTTGCAGTGAAAGTCTGAAAGAGGCTGTGGTTACTTGCATACTTTTGCAGGTGCAGTGTTGTTTACGTGCTACCGCCTGAACAAAGTGCAGCTGAATAAAGTTCTTCTCTCCAATCATCCAAAGTCAGGCTATGTTCCAGATATTTCATTGAGTTTGGCTTTCAACATAAAATGAGAATTACTACTGTAGGACTGTTATTATTTTAGAGAAAAGTAACCAAGTTTTAAAGACTTGTAATATTCTTCAGCATCACAAAAAACACCCTTCTCTACGGCTGAGATTTAGAATTTCCGAGTATTTCAGCGAGTGTCCAGTGAAGGGTTAACCTATATGTGGAAGAAGAAAGAAGCAGAGATGAAATACAATGACAGCATTGGGTGAAATCATGGATACTCTAGCTCCACTGAACAGTTAATCAGAATGATCCCTCTCACTGACAGACCCAACAGCCGTTGATTGGCTGAAAAAAGTAGGTCCAACAGTGCAGACAGTGTGTTATACACTGAAAAAATGATAGACATTCCTGACAGTTGATTGCCAGCTTGTTGTATTGCCTTTACTTGATATGCACTACTTTCCCCAGATAGTTGCCAGTTTAATTCTTATTTTTTGCCATCTTTCCTCAGTCTTTACAGTAAACTTCATCTACGGTGAGTTTGTGATATTTATGTTAATGAAATACCCCTGCAATAAACTTGATGAATCAAAAATTTTATTAATAACTGGAGGTTATTGTTACTAAAATACACAAATAGTCTGAACCAGAGATATTTCAGTCATCCCTTAGTCATTTCTAGAACTGATAGTTTCTAGAAAAATATAAAAAGAAAAGATATGAAGCAATACTTCACTAACAGAGTGAGGCTGTCTTAACATCTTAAGATATTAATTTGGTTAAATCTTAAGTCCTTAACACCACTTCTACAACAGATTACACAGTATGAGTTGTCTCTCCCTGAAGGAGGCCTGGTAGAAATAGGATACCACAATACAGCGAAATAAACAGAGAGACCCTGGCATCACCTCTCACAGTCCCTCCTCGTGTGTTCTGTTTGACATTTCCCAGTAAGGATCGGAATAGTCTTCCCTCTCCTCACAGGAGTCACCCCTCATCCCCTCTCCAGCGGCCTTTCCCTCCATGCTGAGACCTACACAATCACTGTGTGAGGGGCCTGTGAAATCCCAGAACGCCGGGACCTTATGAAATCCAATAGAACGGCTTTTATCCCCTGAAGATACAGTACAAATCATCACTGGTTTTATCTCAGTTGGGGATGTCAATTTATCTAAATGAGCTTAGTCCCTCTAGCTGACTGTCAGTTATTTCTCCCTCTCCAACACTAGCCCCACACCCTGATGCCCTCCCTTCTTTTCTTCTTTTTTTCCTCTCTCCACCCATCTCTCCGCTCTTCTCTTCCTCCTCCCGCTCTGATTCAGTGAGGTTTAGATTCGGTCAATGTTGCCGTCCTTTGTTCTCTTAAGAGGGAGGGGACAACAGGGGACGGGGCAAGTAATGGGATTGGTACTCTGTACTGGGCACCAGTTTGTTCAAAGCCTGCCTTACTGGCCCAAAGACAAGTGTGGGGGTGAGTGTGTGTAATGTGTGTGTGTGTTGCTCTGAGTCCCTTTAGTGTGCAGTGGAATGTACTTAATCTGCCTGCCATCATAATGCAAATGAAGCTCCCTGGTCCCAGCAGGGATATGCTCTGTGTGAGCGTGTGTGTGTGTGTGTGTGTGTGTGTTGTGGAACAGCCAAGCCCTTGACAGAGGATGCTGGAAAGCTCTAGAGGAAGGGGGGCATCAAAGAGTGGGCAAAGGCTTCTGTCACACTAACACAATGGCTCAGGACCAGGTCCAGTTACACACACAAGTACACACACTAAGGTCCAATGGAGCAGACTGAGATATGAGCCCATGCAGGTGAAATGGGGAAATGACCCTCTATTGCTCCGGCTTTCCCGTTTCCCTAAATGTTCCCGCAAAGGAACAAATTGGTTTCAGATTTGTTTAAGTGAAATTAACATTCATACATCATTAAGTTAGAATGAGTTCCGATGCCTTAAAACTGCTCTTCTTTCATTGAAGACCTAATGTTTATCATTACTATTTTGACGGGATATTTCTTTTCCATGTTACATTAATTTAAACAATTAAATTCAAAAATGTATTTTCTATAGGCCCCAATTCTTACAGACATTATAAAAATGATAAACCTGCATCACTATTTGTGCAATGGAGTACGTGTGTTTTTTTGATAACACATTAATATATATTTTTGTAACATTCTTCAGTATTGTCATAAATACTGAGCTTGTTATGTGAGTAAAAGCTCATTTATCATCATTTACCTCAAGCAAAATTATTTTCTACTGCAATATTTTTCTATGAATTTCTGATTTAGGACAGCTTAAAGATGACAATAAGAGTTCTCTACAACTAAGCTTTAACTGATCTGACACTTGACCTTTGATTTCTGTACAATTCATTTTTACAGAGGACTTTACATTTCTTCCTTGGAGTAAAAAATCCCTTCAATTTTTCTTCCTCGCTTCAACCCACCTTGTCTTTTTCTCCCTCAGTTATCATTCATATTCTTAAGATCAAGGTCAAGGTAGATTTTATTGTTCCGAAGGGAAATTACTTTTGATGTGAGGTTATAGGAAACACCGTTTTCCACACGGCAACAAGAAATATATTTTGTGGGTACAAAGCTGAAGTCAATACAAAGGACAAAGGAAATACACACACACCGGTTCTCTGCAGACATGTGCATTCGTTTGAAACATTGTAAAGCATCCTGATAAAAGAGCTGAGATATTCTGTTATGGAGCCTAAAGACTAGATTAGATTTTTTTTTTTTAAACTGTATTTAATCTGTTATTATGATTATCTTTAACTACTGTATTTTCATACCTACCCTAAAAATGTATTGGATTAATATAGTATTTTCCAAGGCACAATATAAAGGCTATACAGTGAATTTATTATTTATTCACTTCGCATTCATACCTGGCGATGGCAAGTTACACGTGTAGTCTCAGCTGTCCTGGGCCAGACGGACAGAAACGCAGCAGCCAATCCACAGAAACAGCCTCTCAGACCACCACCAAACATCTGTATACATTCACACACCAGTGATGCTGACACCGGAGGCAAGGAGGGTGAAGTGTCTTGCTCGAGACTTACACAACAACAGATAGGCAGGGGGAGCGGGATTCGAACCACCAACCTTCCGGTAGTCAGAAGTCTACCACCTGAGCCACTGCCGCCCCATACTGTGTACAAACAGAGGAATATAATCAACTTCAGAAAACCAAATATACGTGCAAGGTGGCATAAAATGTCATAAGAGCATAATATTAATTTAAAATTTCTGTTTAGAGCTCACTACCACAATATGGAAAATCACCTGATTTCATGTATGTGTCATCCATTTACTTGTTTCAGAGTTTGTTAAAGTGACTCCCAGAAAACAGGAATGTGACTTCATACTGCCATTTAAAATGTTTTCAAACTTGAACAATCAAAGAAAGAAAGCTGCTTTACTCCTCAGGCCTGAAACTCTCCATACCAATTCTCATTTCAGTGCTTGACAGTCAAATGTACAATAATGTGGCCCAACCTATTAATAGCAAGACAGTTAATTAGATTCAAAGATTAATTAACAGCTTATCTAATCTATCAAAGGGCTAAAGATAACTATCTAATTAAGAATATGAGTGAGGAACAGCAACTAAGTTTGTCAAACAAAGAACTCTTAGATATTACCGTTATCTTCAACATCAGTCCTTTTCTCTCCATCTATTGTTCTCTCATCCCTCTTTTACCCTCTTCCCATTGTCATATGTTCTCTCTGTTCTCCTTTTTCTTCCGTCTCTTTCAATACACAATACTGCCTCCCACCTCTGCCCCTGATGTTTATTGATTGCCAAAGTTCATACAAGAGCATCTCTTAATGTGCTTGCTTCATGTCCCGCCTTTGTTGTGAGGTCCGCAGCCCACAATATAGTAGATTGATCTGCCCCAGCTACCCATCCTTTGTCAGGGTTTGTGAAGTGAACTACTTTAACATTAGCCCACTCTCAATTCATGCCCCCCCTCTTCTCCTTCGCCAATTTACCTTCACTCTGCCTGCCTTTTTTCTTGTCTTTCTGAGATGGCATCAGCATGGATAAACACAAGTTTGAGAGCTGATTAGCGCAACGGCACGCCTGAATGACCGCACTGATGAGCTCCTTGAGGTTTGATGATGTAGCCAATAAACGGACACTTTTGATTATCTGACCTCTGAACCTTTCTGTCACGACACCAGCCCCCCTTCGCACCCTCCCCGTTTTTCTTCTTTCTCCTCATCGTCCCCTTCACGCCTCCTTCTCCCCATTGTTCCTCTCAGGTGAGGATTTGAAAATGAGGTCACGCTTGTTTGAACACAAACAAGGACGTGCATCCTCAAGGGCAGCTCATCCTTGAAAGGATTGTGCGATTTTTATCACCTCTGGGAGCAGGCATAGGGAATGATTTTATTTTCATATAACTGATTAAATGACACATCATCTTCTGAATATGAGAAGGAGCCTTGGGTAAGGTGTGTTAAGAATAATTGGTTTATTACTGCTTCAAAAAGTTATGTGAGTGAAAGCTCTGGGAAAGAAAACTTTTATGCAAGTTTTGACAAACTGTCCCTTTAAGCATTACAAGAAAGTGGACTCCAAGACACAAAACAAACATCCAATAATATTTTCCTTATAATGCTTCTGCCCTGGACAACTTGGCAGGAACTTGGAACAAAGTGGAAACGGCACTGCTTTTTGACATGCCTGCAGTCTGACTTCAGTATCCTCCTGAGCCAATCCTCAGCCATTGCTGACGTCTGCATCCTTGACAGTACATGCCTAGTGGAGTATCCTCCCCAGCTTAAGAGTGCTTGTAATTAAGATTTGGATGCACAGGGCCACTAACTCCCCTCAACACACCCATACACACTCCATCTCCTCCCCAAGCTACAGTTGTTGTGGAGAGAAGATGTCTGGGGAAGAGCCTGCAAGTGTTTGCAGTGATGGTAGCAGGGGATGGGCGGGCAGGCGGGCGGGTGTGGGGGTTTGCAAGAGTAGAGGCTACACAGGGGGTTGCCTGAGAAGAGAGCGATAAGGGGATGGGGGACTGCGGCACAATCATCTTGATTTCTTGTGCTGAACGATTACATGCCATGCTAATTGCTAGCAGAGGGATCTTTAATAAATATTTCATTCGGTGCAGCATCATTACTGCCTAATGTCGTTATTAATCTCTGCCAGTAATTTCCACTCAAGAGAAGCGTCTTTGTGAGGGGAGAGCGCTGTTTTTCCCTACAAGAGAAAGAGAGAATGCTAAAGGAGGAGAAAGAGATGGAAATATAGGGGGTGATTCTGAAGAAGTGCTTTTGTTCAGAAGTTGTGAGAGGAAATGGAAGGACATGAATGTGGAGGAAGAGAGGACAAAATGCAATGTGAGGATGAGGATGTTAAGAAAAAGGAGCAGAGAAAATGGTAAGTCAACTAAAGAACCCTGGAAAGCTTGTGGGGGAGCCAGCAAGGCCACAAATAATAGTACAAACACTTTTCCTGAAAGGTCTTTCCATCAGTGGGATCTTAGCTGCTGATTTGATTTGTACATGGGAAGGGTTGTATAACGGCATTGGTAGATTTACTCAGGGTAAATGGCTGGAGATTTGAGTCATGACTTCCATGTAGTTTTGGGAGTCTTTAACAGTCGACATCACCAGCTGTACAAGATCTGATGGTGCTAAAACTGTCTCAGAAAATACCATGCTGTTATGCATGTAATTATCATTATCAGGTCATTGCATCCATAAATACATACATTGCCTTAGTCTAGAGCAGTCAGACAGAAAAATAAAGATGACCTGTACTCAATTCTAGGGTTTTAGAGGGGGGGGGGGGATCTGCTCCTTACCAGGTCTTGAAAATAGGCAAAAACAAGCCGAGATGTCTGCCAAGCTTTAGCTGTAAGATACATGGCATCATATTTGACTTTAGAATACTTTGGTACAGAGGAACATGGTCAAAAGATGTCCATGTGGTACCAAAACAAGCCCAAATTATCACCCTTCCACCATTGTGCTCTGCAGTTGGTGTGGGGTACTTGTATTGACGTGCTGTGATTAGTTTGTTACCAAACTAGCTTTGTGTATTATAACTAAACACGTCCATTTTGCTCTGGTCTGTTCAAAGGACATCATTACATACATTTTATGTTTTGTTCAGATGTAATTTTGCAAACCTCAGCCATGCTGCCTTGGTCTTTTTAGAGAGAAAATACGTTAACCAAGCCATAGTTGTTAAGTCTTTTTTCTAATTGTGCTGTCATAACATTTAACATGCTAAGTGAGGCCTGCAGTCTCAGATGTAGCTCTCAGTTTTTGTTTTGTTTTCAATTTTTTCTGAAAATTCCAAATTTACCTTGGGATAAACTTGCTGGGAAATCTGAAATAACAGAGATTCTGCCAAATGTGCTCTGAACAGTGATTTGAAGAAAAATGGTCCATTTCCTGTTAAATTTCCTTACTGGTTGACTTACTGACTTAGCTGAACTTGCATAAACTGTTCGGCAAAATTAATTACTGCTAACATAATTTATAAAACTATTACATATTTAGTAAATACACATCTATCTTAAATGAAACAGGAACTAAAGTTATCAGATGAATGTAGTGCAATAAAAAGTATACTATATCCCGAAGCTTTGAAGAAGCGAAGAGCAAGCATTTTCATCTGTATCTTATTCCTGTCTAATGCACACTGATGTGTCTATTTGCCATTTTTATAGCTCACAATGTTATGAAAAGCATGTCTTGGAAAGATCTTTCAACAGAGTGAACTTAGGGTAGACTTAGTTTATTCTGTTGAGAGTGAGACTGTGAAGATCTAATTGGTATCATGAGTGTGAAAACAGGGCAGACACCACCAGAAACTTCCCTCATTAACGGCAAAGTAAAGAGCTTCTCACCAAACCCCCCACAAAACTTTCTTTCACAAGTAAATGTGACTTGTAAAGAAAATAACAATGCAAAATGTCAACATTTAAAGTCCTTGAAGATAGCACAGTGCTGACAACATACCCCCGCATTATTTGCAGCAGTCCACAGCATGTTATGCATCTCATTCTGTATGCACTTTAAGACATTAAGAAGGCGTGAAAATGGCAGCAAGCTAAGCCTTGGGCGAATAGCAAATAGCATTAGCCGTAGAGCAGACATTGCATTTTGCTCATTCCAATATCCATCTGTGCCTGCAGCTATGCTAGCTAACTGCTATCTGACTGGCTTATTCACAGACATTCTCCACAGCTCTGGTGCTTTTTAGAGCAGAATTCAATCTTTGGTAATAAGTGAATTTGAGACGGAACATAAGCACAAACTGAAGGAGCAAATCCAAATCCATGTTAGTTTTATCTAAGAGTGTATTTCATGGCCACATTCCAAACTTATATTGGAATAGGTTATAAATGATTACCAGGAAAATGATTATATGCTTTGCATGATGTTTTAATAACACATCCATCACATTTGGCCATAGACCGCGGCATCGCAGTTGGAATTTGATGGAGGGATGGCTTGAAAGAAGAGAGAAGAGGAGGTGATTTATTGGCTTAAAATAATGAAGAAAAAAAGGTTTCACTGAATCCATCTATCAACCCCATGAGCTCCCTTTCCTTCCATCTTCTTTTCTCTCCTTTTTTTACACACATACACACTCACATGCATATTCACAGGCACACACACACGCACCAGTCACACATGCGATGGCATTGCCCCGAAAGAAAATAGAGTTGTGTGTACCATCCAATTATCTGTCAGGGGTGAATAATGGCCCCAATAATATATTCACATTGCCGTTGCCGATCAATTTTTAATCAAGTTGAGAAATATGGAGGAAGTGAAGCTAAAATGACCCACCAGGAACTCTCCCATAATGCCTTTGCAGAGGAGTCCTTAATTTTGCACCAATCAAATTACCTATTCCCCAGGCCCCACCCGCACCTCTCATGCCCCCTTCCCATCCCATCGTCATCCTGTTATGGTGCTTCCCAGTGTGGCTCATAGGAACAGCTACAACTGGTCTGTTCTTTTTATAAGGGCGGAGGTGAGGGGGGGCAGTGACCTTATTAAAGAATGGACAGTCATAATAAAGTGATTAGCCGTTACTGGCTGGACAACATGTTTATGGTTGCAGAGAACGAGACAGCAGAATCCTTTTCTCTCTGGTTGCTTTTATAGAAAAAAGAATTTGGTTGGTGTAGTTTTCAAATGTCCCTCAGTTTGTTTTTTAAACGGCATAAAACTGATTAAATAGTTTTAATAACATCACATTTAGTGCATTTAAATAGGTCTAGAAGGAACAGCCCAATGATCTGTGAATGTGATAAACATTTATCTTACCAAATTTTGTGCTTAACCTTCCTGGGACTGCAGGTGAAAGTTAAGTCTTTCTTCAATTAGATTTTTTATTGATGTTTTGTGAATAAATTATGGTTTTTCGAGCCTGTCCCATGCTGCCACTGGATGAGACGCAGGGCACACTCAGGACTGTTTGACAAGTCCATCACAGAGCCAAGCTCAAAACCTTTGCATCTCTGTATACATTCAGATAATATAATATAAAATCTTTTTGTCTTAACAGTTGACATTTTGTGTATTAATAACATTAAGTTGCTGCTTCGGGTCATGTAATGAAGTACCATTCAATTATTCGTTTTCATCTACTTTTTTTAACTGGTTTTGGATGGTGATGTTTATTTATTGTCCTGCCTCTTAATATTGTAAACTTGGTTAAGTTGGTAGAAGAAGACTCTTGTTCCTCAGCGTTATTCTTGGTGTAAATAAAGGTTATAGGTCAGATGAATAATTACACCACCAGACACTTGTTTATGCTTTCTCAGAGTTAGACTGGTATTTTTTTTAGTCAAAACCAGTTTCTTAAGACTACTGGGTAATACTCAGTTCCCAGTCGTCTTTCCAATGAAATAAAAAAAAAATATGATAGTAAAAATGTTCATAAAATGTGCTTTTTAATATTTGGTGTTTTTCATATTTCACAATGGATTTAAAAGGTACTGTATTTGCCAGTAAAGATTAAATATATTAGCCCTGCATGTATTCACTGTCAATATCTTTCCTATAATGAAAATATCTTATTTACTCATAATGGGAATTCAAGCATAGTTAATGTAAAGCAGCCCAATAAGCATAATGGTAGAATTATGTTGCATTATGAGAGTCATAAATCCTACTCAAATATTTAATGGTATTCACTACAAACAGGCTTTACATTAATTACCAGCTAACAAACATTCCCGCTCTTGGTTGCTCATTTATAAACAAAACTCACATGTGCAATTTATATGTGCAGGTCTACTCACATGAGTTCACCTCTGTGGACTTTTTGAGTAAATTCAACCCTATAAAGTCGACTCCGGTGCGCCTGAGATGGGTCACGTACCTCTGCACAGCACTGGAGCAATCTGCAATGAAAGCTTTCCCATTTGTAATAAACTGCAGCCTCTCAGCAGAGCAATGCTTAAGAGAATTCAGTGTAGTTTCTCTGCACTATAACAGCATCTGTAAAACAAATGAGCAGGGAGGTAATTGGAGACAAACAAAAATTACATTTCCAATAAAGGCTCTTGTCTCTTTGGGCTCCCAGAAGCCCCCAGCCCTACTCAACTGTTTAACAGTCTTAATATACCCTCTCATCAGCCTTCCTTTTGAGAAGCCACCTGAGAGAAGTTATCGGAGCACAAACAGAGCAGATCTAATGTGAACAAGTTGAGGGTTTAGTGGTTGAAGGATTTCCAGCAATTAAAAGGGGAAAGTGGTGTTGGAATAGATAGATGAGGGCCATTAAAGAAAAGGAGTAACATAGTACATGACCTGCACTTCATACTTGAACACAAGTGTAGTAATACAAATTATCTCAAATAAGTATTTTTTTATGGATTTCAGATCATAAATGGAAGAAACAAACACTGGTCTGAAGGTAAAATTATGACAAAACATTTAGTAAACATTTATTATACGATTAGGTGACAGCTTCTGAATGAACTGAAAAACCAAAATTAACATAATAAATTACAGCATTATATATAAAAAGAGCTCAAAGTGAAATGCTAGAGTGTAAAGTAAATGTTGCAGTTTCAAGCTCTAATCTGAAGTTGAATTGTTGAATAGAAGTGTTGCAAGTTAACTACAGCTGTGAATGATGATTCTGTCAACTTGAGAGGTAGGTTTGATCATCACAAGCAAATATGGGTAGACTTTACAATAATGGTACAAATCATATACTTAACTAATGCTTAACTCATGATGAATTAATGCATTATGTAATGCATGATCTATCAATTACTGCTGCTCATCATGAACCAATGATGATCTCCTATATGGATTTAGGTGATTACTTCACACTTAATAGATTATCAATTGATGAACATTAGTTCATTGGTCATTCATTGATATGTCAACAAATTGGCCAGTTCACAGCACAATTTATTATTTGTTACTGAGGCTGCCACAGACCCTCAATCATCATTACTTAACCATGTTGGCTTCTGACATATGCTCCTAAAGTATTCTCATCTGTCAATCCTCTCAGTGTCCGGGCCGGGTGAGGTTTCCAGTGTTGATAGCAGTTTGGGAGAAGGTAAAGCTCCAACTTGTGGGCGGTGATTAAATAGGAGTGTATGCATGTTAGCTAATCCTTTATACTCATGTTTAAAGGATTAGCTAAAGATGTATTCACCATAAGTTCATCTCTACTCATTAAGATTTCATTATTACTTGATGACGACTTCAAGATAAACTTGTACGGTCAAGTAAAGTCACATCAAATTCAACATGAGGTAACTAGTAGTTCATGTCTGATTTACCGGCAAGTGTTCAACAAGTTGTGCCCCTTTAAAAAAAAAAACATGGATCCAAACTGATTTTGTTAAAATAAAAATGATTCCAATCTGTCTGTTCACAAAGAAAAGCTGGTTTACCTGTTGCAGTAAAATATTCACATTTTGTAAAGCCAAAAAGTAGACCAGCTCCAATAATGATGATTCACGGCATGTGGCAGCCTGAATAGCAAATAATACATTTTGCTGTAAACAGGCAAATTTGTTGACATATCAATGAATTAACAATGAACTAATGTTCATCAATTGATGATCTATTAAGTGTGAAGTAA
>JBBBVU010000017.1:23441561-23460386 GCA_037177055.1 Atherinosoma microstoma
GCAGTGTTTGCAAACCCTTCGGTTCTTTATGTTCCTGCTGGATATTTCTTAGTGTATTATTTTTCCTCCTGTTTTTTTCCATTTTGTTAATTGACATGATTTTTCAGAGCGCTACAAATGCCATGGTAAGTCATTCTCTCCTTGTTGCGATAAAAAGCAATCCCGCTTTAGAGGAAGAAACTGCACTCTCTCCAGCTCTTTCGGCCATCTCGTGTTGCACAAATGCAAAAGTATCAAGCATTTATTTTAATTTTCCAAAAGGTATACTGTCAACTAAAATACGTCTACACAAAAGAAGACAGATGTACAACCTATCAGTGCTGGAATATATGACATAGCACCGAGTAGCACGAATTATCTACCACATGTATCAAAACCAATACCATCTTAGATGTATGTTGATGATTGGCCACCCTAAGTAAGGCCAGGTGAAAATCTGAAATGAGATGAGGGATAAATGTATTCTGGCAGAGCAGATGAAACATGATCTATCAGATTCATTTAGGTCCCTAGGTAGAACCAAAGCGCTGATGTAAATCTCTTTGGCATTCAAATGTGTTATCACTGTAGTCAAACCTCCTGATTGCTCAACCAACAGACCAAAACATTAATAAAAAATTAAATGACAATATAAAGCAATGGAATTCTGATGTTTCAGGAAGTTGGACCAAAGTTTTTTTTGTTTCAGAACTTCTATAGTACTAGTAATTTTTTTTAACTAGATACCACCAATTATAACCATTTTTACATGGACGCAAGTATTCGTATTGAAAACCTGATAGGAATAAAAATCCTTTATGTAAACTTACAAATCGGAAAATTCTGATCCGATAATGCTCATTTGGATCTAACTTCCATTTAAATCACGAGGGGTGGGTTGTGCCGACTGCGTGCATGAAAATACATACGTAGAAATGATCCATACTGTGCACGCCTGTTACATCAGTCATTCCTCAACATAATGTAATCCCCACTCCGCATTACGGCTTACATTGCACCATTCACAAACTCAAAGCTTACATTAAAAGAAGAAAAAGAAAACTTACGACAAATGGAAGACAGGGCGGGAACAAAACAGAAGTGATCAGTATATGATAGAAATACATGGTTTGAGATTTGAAAAGAATTTAAAATTATAAAGGGGAACAGAAACAAATTGGTAAGATGGCAATAAATACACGCATGCAGTGGTGTTTGTTTTCGTTGGAAATTCTTTTTCTACTACTGTTTCTGGAAAGTCAGATAGCAGTACAAACATGTCAAAATCCGTTCAACGTGTATTGCATGAAAACGCACGTCACGATTGGAATAACTTTCTCAGGCTCATGCAAACAGTACAAGTCTGATAGGAATTGTAACCTGATTGAAGAAATGTTGTGGGTGTGAACATGGCTAATGTCCTCAAATGTGTCTTCCACATACAGAGACACAATGGTGCACTGACACACACAATCACAGAGACAAATCTGTTAGCTTGCAATAGACACTCTCCCTCACAGAGTAAGAATTCCACTGAGAGCAGCAGCAGTCATCTCTCCTTTGCAGCAGTGAGATCAAATCAGTCCATTTATCGGATGGTGAACCTGGCATTAGGCCAAGCTAGAGGTCCTTGCTCTATCTAACTCTGTAAACAATGAACTCCACGGCCCAGACCCTCGCAGAGAGAAACCGATTACTGCCTCAGGCCAAAAAAGGCAGCATGTCCACATCTCCATTCATTCCATTATGAGTCCCTGAGTCAAGGAAGCCGAGGTGGCTATCAGCTGCAGGTTGTGGACCAGACTCAAATATAACTTGGTCTTCTAACAGCAAAGGGTTGAATTAGAAAATGTGTAATATGAGCTTAGATGCGGAGTTAAGGGGTCACATGACCTCAGAAGGTGATCAAACAGCTGAGGTCAGAGCTTCTAACGAAAGAGCAGTTCAAAGTGGTCCGACATATTTTACTTAAAAATGGATGTATTGACTGTAGTGAATGTGGAACAGTGCACAGGTTATATTATTTTTAGTATTCAGTCACTGATCGCTTGTTTAAAAACCTGAGTTGGCTTAAAATTGATAAAACAACAATATTCTGTGGATTGTCAGTCCTCCTTTACATGTTCTCCTCATTCTCATACACAATAATCCCAGTTTAACCTGTCTGGAGAGTCTTGGTCTAGAACTGGACTGGCTTTCTGTAGATGATTTTTACTTCCTCACAAGTGTTCTGGACTAAAGGTCTGTGAAGGGGTTAGTGTTCACAAAGGAAAAGTTACAACAATTATCCACTTCAGTTGTCATAAACAGTATTCCAGACCATGTGTTGCTGCTGTTCCTGTTTAAGATTGTATCAAATTGTTGAATTTGGCTTTGAAATTAACTCAAGACTTTTTATCTAATCAAGCCACATCTGGTCCTGAAACTGCTTCAGTCTACTGTCCAATTACCTTTGAAGATGTGAAAATACTGTACACAACAACAATATCAAAACAAACCGAAATAAAGCTGAAAATCTTGATGGCTTCATTTCAAATCAATGTGGAGTGTAAGAGACTGTCAAAATACTAGCAGACCTTGCTGCGTATCTCCTGAATACATCTGCCAGTGTTTACCTCAGTTCTGTTGTTCAAATTAACGTGTACGACACACATGGAACAGGGGAACAAACAGAGTGGGAAAGTATGTGACTGTGTGTGCAAGTGTGATGGTGTGAGAGAGAAGAGCTAATAGTTTCAGGGCATTCCTGTCAGTGTTGCTGTATGACTGCTGGTCCTTTGTGGCTTCCTTTGCATCAAACCAGCTAAGCATTAAAAGAGCAAACACTCTGAGGAGACAAAAAGGAAAAGTCCCCGAGATCTTTAACTAATCCACCATATTCCCTTTTTTCTTCGCTTTGCTTCATTCTGCTGTCGCAGAAGATTCAGGGAATCTGGGATTTGCAAAGGCAAACATGCTCCTTTCCTTTATCATCAAAAAATTAAAGGAAGATTTTCTAGATGCGTGTGCGTGTGCTACAGACAAGCAGATACACACATAAGCCCCTCCAACTCACAAACAAATTCAGGTTTCTGTTAAAACTTTGCTCGAGGCTTTTGATTTCTCCAATTAGACTCGTCCCGGGCTTGACAGGTCTCTTTGTTCGCTTCACTAGGCAGGAAATTAAAAATTGTATCCAAAACAGTTTTCGTTCAACAGAAAAAAAAAAAATGCTGCTTGGCACATCATCATTTATACAAAAGAATTAACTGTAGATTTCACCAACTTTACCATTAACACATTTCACTCCATAAGAAGAAACCTTAAAGAACTGGGATCCACATCATTTAGGACATGCAGTGATATCATGCACACTGATTGCAAAGTGGGACATATCGGCCACATGTCTGCATCTCCATGTGTGTGTGTGCACCCCCACAGGCCGCCTTCTCTCCCTCCTCCCCCTCCTTCTCTGATGTGTTTTTCATGTTAACACTTTGCAGTGCCTTAGGTACATTGTGTGGCTTCCCGCCATACACAGCCCAACCAAGCCCATTTAGAATGTTTTTGTGCAATAACATCATTTTTATTTTTCAATTAAATTTTTATACTTTTGTGTTTTCTTCCCCGTTCCTTCTTTTAAGGATTGCGATTTTTCCTCATACACTGTCTTTCTTTGCTGTTTTCTTCTCTTTGTCTTCAAGAAATGACCTGTTTTCTTCTCAGACTGAATCTTTGATTTAACTGTGAAAGGAAGCCAAAAAAAATATAAGATTATGGAATTGTATCACAAAAATTTACTGTAAAAACTAATAAAGTGATAAATGTTTCAGGGAGATAGAAGTGCAGAAAAATGTTTTCCAGCTGTTGTGACTCAGTCTACATTGAGAAAAAAGGAATTTCTAAACATATCAGCATTTTTTTTCCTCCCAGTTCTAGAGGAGGGCATCCCATCAATATTTTTTTGTCTTTGAAACCAATCTGATTCATTTGAGACAACCTGGTGATATGCAGTTTACATCCAATGCTTACATTGGACACACAATAGCAAAGTACACACAAAATCAGTGTCATGTATAAGCTGAATGTATTTGCAATGCAATAACCAAAACAACAATCTGATTGTATGATGTCTCCAAGTGTATGATGTTTGGGTTAAAAAAAACTTTGTTTTTGAGTAACATAGTCTGACTTGCCTGTCAGATTTCCTCCCTCTCTGTCTAAATTGAGAGCGCTTAGACCGCTGGCTGCTGCAGTTAAGACAAACTGCTCATAAGCACTTCACTGTGGCTGCCATCATTTTCCATGTAAAAATAAACATTGTTAGAAAAGTACGAAAATTTGTGTTTCTTGATTATTTCTCCCCTTTAAAGACCCACTCCTTAACTTTTCAACCTTAAAACTTCGCATTCCGGACTTGTTTGGTGGCACAGTGACATCTATTATGTGCATTTCTGAAAACGCACTGTGCAACTTTTTCATCCGAGACTCATGCGTGATGTTGCCATTGAGTTTCACTTTGCACATGCGTCACATGCTACCAAGCGGATGTAAACAAAAACGGTGCAGTTTTAGACGTGCACCGTTGCGGATTCAGCAGCGAAACATTAGAAGACATTATCGGTGGAAAAGAGGAAACAAGAGGGTGACAGGGCAAGAAATAAGACAGGAGTCAAGATGAGTTTTTTTCTTTCTGGAGAGAGCTAAAAGTACAGGTAGGATGCAAGATGGATGCCGAATTAGCCATCGTTAGGGGGTGCGTCACTGAGAAAATGGCAATGTATAACACAACAGCAGTTATTGTTGAAGTGGAGAAATAACCACAAAAAAAACTTACTTTTGGTGCCAACTTTATTTCCACACAGCAGATATGTTGGTAATCTCATATTAAAGCATAGCTGATATCAAACAACGGACATCAGGAGTTGAGGTAACCCAATACTGTTTAATCAATCAAAATAAGCCTGAATAAAACTTTAATCTGGTACTTTAAACTAGATTGGGATTTCCGTACCACACATAACCAGATATGTAAAGCAACTACTGTAAGTACATACCACCAAGTCCAATGCTGGGGTACTGTCACTTGACTTGAATTTGATTAAGCAACATTTTCAGTGTACTTTGGCTGCATTTAACCACAGTTCAGTCAGACAACTCACAAGTTGATGGATGAAAGCTTTGTCATGCATTGTAGTTCGGCAGTTGGGCTCCGATCCCATCACTCCTTGTGTATGCTTCATGTTATTTAATCAATGAAATATTGGTGTGAATGCTGAACAATATTTTGTTCCTACAGGTGGATTCTGGGGCGGTGGAGGGGCTCCAAAAACAAAAGCAGTCAATGTGCACTGATCATGGCAGCAGTACCAGTAGCAGGGGTAGTGGCAGCAAGCATGAAGCTAGCAGCAAGGGAGGAAGTATGGAGCTTAGATAGACCGCCCAGATTGGATGGGTACAGTATGTTTGATATGTAAAATGAACATTTGAGGTAGATCACATGGGATGCAGCACAGTAACTTGAGTTGTCTACCTGAATTAGGTCGCAAGCATTGCTTCATTTGTAGCCAAAATAAGATTCCAGTGGACTATAAATCCAACTGGATACTCAAATGCATTTAAAGTACACTACATGATTCTTTCGAACCACCACATAAAAAATAAATAAAGCTTTTCGATGCAACCATTACCTTCTATTGTTAGCCATTATTTGTGTTTATTTATAGGATTAAGTCTTCATGGTTGTATGCCTAGAAGACTATCAGTTATGAAGTTTAAAAAGGAAGATTTGATCCCACGTCTGCACACTTTCTGGTGTTAATAACTTCCACCTTCCCATGCTGTCAAGCTCACCTCATTCTTAAATCTGTTGTCTCAACTCTTTTCCAATTGTCTTCTTGTCTGCTACTTTTCAAGCCAATCAGCCTGATCTGTGTTCTTTAAAGAGGCTTTCACATAGGATGTAATGGGTGTTTCATTCCACCTTCAGACCCATTTTATGTCAATCTGATGCAAGACGCAAAAACAAATGGTGCCGTTTGAGTCTACCGTCCAATGCAGCAATCTGAAAACACATATGCATCCAATCTGAGGAAATCTGGCAGACCTTAACAAATCACCCACCTTACACAAATTGACAGACACAGTATAGAGTGATGCCTAAAATTGATTCTCATAATTGTGATGATTAATTGTCTTAAAAGTTTTTTTTATGATGCAAACTATTTTCAATGTATCAGCCATCAAATATTCACTCAGAGTGCCCGTAGCTGTCGTCACAGTCTAAGGAAATCTCATAGCGTGTCGAAACAAACACAACTTAAAGATGTAGTCAAAATAAAAATAAAAAACATAAATCCCAAGTTCTAACAAACAATAACTCAGAAATCAAATGAAACAAGTCACTGAAAACAAAAGAGTGAATGCAGGTGGATTAACGTATCTCATCTCTTTCTTTCATACCAATCTGTCTGAATCTTGATTTTAATGGTTCGGCTGATTACAAGAACCAAGTGCTTTGAAGAATCCGTTAGTCAGGACTGCTTTGTACCACCAGGCCAAAGTAAAGCCATATCACATCTGACACCCCAAAGCTTGAAAAATTGATCCTGGAGTATAGGCATTGATTGGGTCTGGGTTTGAATGGACATTCAGGCCGAGAACGGAGAGAAGGGTCAGAAGCAAGATGTGCACCTGGCTCAGTTCTTTTGTTAGGGGAATCGATGGTCTCCCACCATGGGGGAGATTAGCCCAGTCAGCGCACGTGAGGAGCACAGCATGAGCTAACATCATGTAATGGGTTTATATACTTTGTGTCTCTGGTATTTTATATCAATCTGTGTTTGTGAGCCTGTTATTCTAACCTTTACTTAATCATTTACTGCAACCTGTTTTTCCCCTTTTACTGTTTTTATGAGTAATGTGAAAACCTATCATTGAAGGGTTAAAGTAACTCTCAAACTACAGGTTATGTCAAACAGAAAGATTAGGCCTATACATTCACACTAATCAATGCAGACTGTATACTGGGAAGCAGTAGAGTAAGCAAGCATTGGGCGTGCTGTCTAAAGCCCTTCTGACACCGGTCAAAAAACCTGCTAACGCCTGCTAACATCTGGTTCTTGAGTCTAACGTTTAAGTGTTTAATCAGCTTTCAGGACTTCATGAAATTAATCAGTCCCAGTTCGGTTCAGCATCAGTCTCACTGAAGATGCTTCAGTCAGGGCAACAAAAATGGACACGGCTCACCTTTTCTTTCGAAAAGCAACTTGGACCAACGTGTTTCAATGTTCACAGTTTGATTAAGTTTCTCTTTTTTAAATCCTGTGTAAAATGCAAATTGACTAATTCAGTCTGATGATTTTCCTGTTCTTTAACTTGTGTTCTTGCGTTACTGACATCACTTTTCAACTGCATCAGATTAGTTAGATGTTGACTTCTCTGAATGGGGCAAGACAACAATTAACTTTTTGAATAAAGATGCCAGGAAATGTTATTTGCACAATATTTATTTATGTATAATACGATTCTATTTTACATTTGCCCCTTCAGTAGAAGATTTAAGACAAATGAATAAATCAACCAAATTAAACAAACTCCAATCAGTAAAAGCCTATTGATGACAGTACTTGTATTAATCCACTTAAAATTGCTGTCTTACTGAGAGCTGAAGGGAGCAATTCATTTGTTTTGTTTTTGTGGTTGATTTTTTTTTCTTTTTTTTCTTTTAGCTTGTGTGTGTCTGCATGAACCACTTTTAGTACATTGGGGCAGTCACCTAAAATGGAATCCCATTTCTGGATGAATGGTTATCCATAAAGGGGAATCTGTTTATTGAACGTAGACGTGAAAACTGCTGACAGAGTAAGAGTTGTTTAGATTTGTTTAGGCTACATAGCTGTGAGATTTATGTTAGACCATGATTTATGAGCATTTGTAAATATTTATTACTAATAAATGACGCAGCAAAAGGGCAAAGATAAACATCTGGACATTGTTTTTGGTATGAACTATTTTTTTAAGCATGCGTCAGTTAGGTTCACTCACATGCAGCACCTCAATAACTTACTAGAAAGACACTGCTGTACCCGCTACTGAAGATAATCTGTAGACATCGCATTTAAACACCACAAAAATCTAAACATTAGAACAAATTGAGGTTTATTATGGTTCACGTGCTGCACAAAATAATAAAATAAACAAAAACCTAAGAGAAAAAAAAATAAAACCACAAATACTAAAGATCCAAAAAAGTACTAATGAAATCTGAAGAAATAGACATGAGCCATAGAGCAGAGGAAGTGAGAGCTGAAGGCTTTGGCAGAGCCAAAACAGGCCACAAACAGACCAGTGCTAAAGGGCCCAGGACAAGTGTTGCCATGTCCCCCTGAAACCACCAAGGCCGCTGGGTAATGAATAAATAAACAGCCCCTCCAACCAACTCGCCTCTTCCTCTTCCTGCTCCCTTCATTTGGCAGCCAACACGCACACACGCAAACACACACAAACCAACTGGCACATGTGCATAAACAGTACACACAAATGCGTACATGCATGACTGCCATCAGCCCGACTGCCTAAATACATGCAAACATGCAGCTTTTGTGCAGCAGTCTTGATCATTGTGTGAGTGCCTGCAGATGTGTGTGTCAGTTTGTTCTATGCACCCAAAAGTCTGTGTGGAAGAATACATTCCCAGTTTTGACTATTTCATACTGTGCACATTTCATTTGCCCATCCATATTTATCTTATGCTTTGTGGAAATATTTGTCTGGCTAGGCCAAGCCAGCCAACATCAGTACATTCCCACGCTGCATGCCACATAGGAAGCATGCAGCAGTGACATGCCAGAGCTTAAGAAAGCAAGACACAAGCTAACGGAGATGGCGACTCAGCTCCACATCTGCTGGCCTGACAGTCAGTGAACATACTTTTAATTATTCAACTTGAATATAAAGCCAAAGATGGATCATAAACCTTTTAACATGCAACTTGTAACTATGCTAAAGACCCCCACTGCCATGATTTGAAATATAGATGTTTGTGTTCTTTTCCTGCAGATTAATTTGACATTAATACATTTGGCTTCTGTAAAAGCTGAGATCTGAAAGGAAACTGAAAACTAGAGGGCATTCAAAGAACAACGTGGTTTAACACTGAAAATATTTATGCGGTGTTACGTCACTTTAATAAATACAGAGACTACAAAGAAAGTAAAAACAATTATGACTGATAAAAAAAATGCTGCACCTTTAGTACTAGATATAATTAAAACATCCTCTTACAGCACCGATTAGCAAATATAACTAAGTGTATTACAACCAGCTTCAGTTAGCACTGTAAAAGACCTAAAAGTCTTATTTTGACTCTTGTCTTATCTCATGCTTTGTCCCTCTCTCTCTTTTCTTCTCTTCCTCGAATAATGTATTCCCCCATTTCTTTGCTGAATCAGCCATGATTTATCAATCAGCTAGCGTTCAGGGTTTTTTTCTGCTCGCTTGTATGTGACACAAAGCAAAACCTTGGTGTTACATAACATGGCGTCCTGGAAGAAAAAGTTGTGTAGTGCAGTCTCACAGACTCGGGACACTGTTGGGCATCGACGGCTCCAGAAATGCACATAATAAATGCCAGTGTGCCATCAAACAAGTCCGAAAAGTGGAGTTTTCAAGCCAGAAGGTTACGTAATGCATAACGCAAAGAACACAATTTGTAGACTGTGCGATATTCTGCTGCCTCTAACTTTCTCTGTGGTAAAGCTGAATTTACTGCACAGATGTTGTCTTTAAGTTGCTTGAATGATTATTCTGTCAGATGATGCTGCAGTTATTACACCCGATTCTCTTGTAACAAGTTGATACGTAATCTTAATAGGCTGATCCTTTTTCTGACATGTTTCGCCATCTGGTAAATGGAACCAAAATGTTAGACTTAGAGCAACTGTTTTGGGAATTCAGCTGTATTGATATACACTTACAGTTGACCGTTTCTATCAAAAGATGCAAAAGAAGATGAAACTGGTCCTACATCCATTTGAGTCTACTTGAGGAGTGATTCAATTCCCAACCACATTATCTGGGTGTGTTAGTGCAGCTTTGAGAGCTTCGATTTTGTAGGGCTTTGGTCGAACTAACATGATTACATGCATTTTGAAGGTTTGGTCCAGCACAATAATAACATTTTTGCAAATGTTCTTAGTGTACCTGCTCTGATTTGCTGAGTGAGAAATTAAAAGGTTTGGATAATATCTGCTTTAAAAATTCACCCAAATGGCTGCAAAATTAAACATTTAGGGGTCTGAACTGAACATTTTGTTGCAGCCAACTGCTGTCATTGGATTGCCCAATTTTCCACATAACTTAGAGCATAACTAAATAAAATAACCCACTGTGTTTTATCATCACGAAAGCTGAGGAGAAGTGCTATGAAATCAACGAGGAATTTTGCAAGCAATCAGTAAAATATATTTCTAAACAAGAAAAAGAAAAAAGATTACCCAGAAACATTTGTTTAGATTTAAATCTGTTCTCACAAACACTGTTGTCAGAACCCCCTTATATGTCACATATGTGCAAGGTGTCCTTTCGTTGTCATGTCCTGATACATCAGTCTCTGCTAGACCTCAAGGTGTAAACACTCAGATGATATTCAGAATAGTTACCCTATAATCAAACAGCAAGATGCACACAAGGTCAGAGGAGGAGTGTGGTGGTAAAACAGTGATGTTTCAATCAATCATACCCAAGTATGAGACCAGTGTGGGACTATCAGCTCAATTTCTTTATTTTTCTAAACCTCTTTTATTCCTTTTTTTTCCTTCACATTTTACTTTGAGTTTCCCCTCACTGCTGGGTTACCTTAATGAGTCTAAACTTTTAGGTTTGGTTTAAAAAAAAGACAACTTTCACAATATTAATCTGACACCACAGGCCTCTCTCTGCTGACGGCAAATCAAAGCAGTTCCTGAATGGGTTGTTTAATACAATGCCACTGAGGCTGAAATAAATGCTCCTAAAAATTACACCAGTCCAACAACAGTTATCAATACACAAGTACAAATGCAATCAACTTTCCCTCCAACAACACAAACACTCTCTGGATCAGGCAGAAGATTTCATGGCAACCTTGACCTGCATACCCTTTGTAAATTCCCAGGCAGCCTCCTCATTCTGGTGTGTCATCATCTTTTGCTCACAACCACCATCACATTACATCTGTGCCTACAACAACATACATGATCCTTTCATTACTGCTTATTTTGTCAGTGAGCTCCTCTTGTCCTCAAAGCTCTAGACTCCCCAGCAAATCTTTAATGTTATAGTTGCACAATACGTATATCACTAAATGACTTATTTTACAGGAAACAAAAAGTGTTCGAACTTTTCTCAAGTATCCTTTAGTTCAGCGCAGATTGAAATCAAACAAGGGAAGAAGAAAAGTATATCTAAGATGGATTCATCAGCTTTGATTTGTAACTTTCAAACATTTAAAATATAGCTGCATACATGTGGGAGTATAGTTATTAAAAATGCTTCATCGGAGTAGTTTTATTTTCCTACCGTACTAATATAGTCAGCAAAAAAGCAAAACAACAGCTCCCAGGTCAAAAAGAAAAGGAAGAGACGATGAGAAAACAGAATAATAGTAGCCCCACTTTTACAATTTATCCTGATAAGGCAGGTACATCTTCACCATTAACTGTTACCCTGAGCAGCTTTAACTGAACTTAGCAATTAAAAAGATTAAAATGTTGATTGTTACAACAGTCCACAGGCTAAACTCCCTCACACTCTAATATTAAGGGTTGTAAGTACAGTAACAACGCATTTAAGCACTCCAAACTGAGATGCTGAGCTTGATGCAAAACACAAAACAATTAAGATGCTGCATCATTGCTCTTAGATGGGTTTATTTATCAATGTTCATACCTCAGCTAGCCTTCATTTAGTCAGACAAACCATTAACAAACAATGTTCAACATGCAACACTTACATTAAAAGAGCCTTTGTTCTACTTAGGCAGCAATAAACAAAGTAAAGAACAGAAGAAACATGAGTCCTGGTTGAAATATTTGATTCTTTAACCTTGAATGGGTGTATGTATCTCTATTATGTACATGCATGCATGTCTCTCTCTGTCCTACACTTTATATGGATGCAAATGAGTATCTGGCTGTTTATATGGATGCAGACGTAGAAAAGAGCGTGTGTGTTCGTCTGTGATACCAATGTGCGTTCACTCTGCTCTCCATGCTGCTCTGCTCCCACAGTGCCCCTGGGACCCATCTGCCTCCCTGTTATTAATTCATCAGGCTTAACCATGCAGCGCTTTATGACTCTGTTTGGACTGACGAACTATCACACACCCGTATCTCTCACTCACTCTCCCGCAAGAACACAGTATCGAAAAACAATATCTGTCACTGGATGCTGAGCCTTCTCTTGCAGCATGAATTGTCTCGTCTATTGTCTCGGCCTCTGTGTACGGTCCAGAATCATCAATACGATATGTGCAAATGTAGCATGTGCTCCATCTCTATATAGCTGCAAAAAAGTAAGTGCAAAATAATAGTGCCTGGTCACAGGAAGGAAAAGCAAGAATCTTTTTAACTTAAGTGTCAAAAATAACTTCTCAAAAGGCAATAAACCCTTTTGGGGGGGGGGGGGCAGCCATCAACTTAACTCACTTTATTTCACACTCCATCTGTCCTGCTAATTCCCATCATAGAATATATTTTGTTGATTGCCCACCGTGTTCAAAATAAACCCTTTTAAAGAATGAAATCTAAACTTTACAATGGGAGATAATCTAAGAATCAATCAATGCCCTTCACGTGAATACGTCTTGATTGCCATGCCTAAACCCATTCCCATCAAAGACAAAAGGAAAGATCTAAGATTGCAGCACTTCAAAAGAGTTTATCTAGCCAGCATTATGTGACTGTAAATAGCTGCAGCAAAGATATGAGATACAGTGAAGGAATAAATACTGACAGAGAGGCAGAAAATAGAAAAGCCTTTTTGCTGACTACACCAAGATCCCAAAACTGGACAAATCCTCAACAGATACATCACGACAAAACTTAACAATTTTTGGGCAAACATTCCGGTTTAAATATGCTGCATTGAAACATTGAAGATTTCTTAAAGTTAGAGATTAACTTCCTCTACAATTTAACCACCTACTAAAAAATAAAGAATTAAAGCAAACAAAACAGAAATATGCAGATTTCCATTCTACCCATGTCACAAAGCTGTATTACATTGTTTTGCACAATTAATGTAAACGCAGATGTGATTGACCTGCTTTCAGAAGATTACTTCCCTCAGAAGAGGTGGGAAAGATCTAACAGATTGCAAGGTTGGATAGAAGTGACTCCGTCCTCTACTTCGTCCCTCAGAGAGCAACATTAAACTTCAGGACTTCAAGTTGCTTTAACAGTGGCTGGCTGAGGTTATACTGCCTCCCAGTGGACATATTGCAAACACTCATTCCTGCAGCTGTGAGCATTCCATATGTTTAGAGTATGTTTAGTCTAAAGTTCAAAGTTGGGTGTTCACAGCACGATGCCAGCAGGTTGTTGGCAATAGAAGTTTTTCAAAAAATATGTTTACATTTCACAAGCCCGTAGAGCCCAAATTATTCTTTTATAGAAAATGTGCAGGTCACAGAGATTGAACACCACATTTTTTGGCTGAACTTACTACAACTTTAAGTATTTATTAACAGTTGAGGTTCGGGTTACGGGTGAAAATGAGGGAATGATCTGTTTCTAATTCAGTGTAACTGCGAGTAAATATTACAGGCACACACAAACATGTTCTGAAGTGAACTTACAGACGTGATGTCTGAGGGAGCACAATGTTGGTGACACAATGCCGAATGTGTGAAGAAATGGCAACGCGGGCTGAGTGAATCACAAATATGAATGTCTGAAATAGTTATAGTTTTTTCTTTTTAATGTTCACCAGTTTTAATAAGCAATATCTATATTTCAAGTCTTGAGCATGTTGGAAAGAGGAGATGACAAGTTCCATCCCATTTGCAAAATAAATACAGCTTAAACTCAAGACGAAGCTGTGTTTGGTGTCACCTCTAAAATGTACAATTCAGATCCATTTGTACAAAAAAAAATTTTGTTTTGAGCCCATTTCATGTTTTACCATGAGAGTGGGCTAGAATATTGAAATTCACAGCACTTCAGCAAACTGCTAGAACACACACACACACACACCTCTTCAGTCAAGAATGCTCATGACACCATCAAGTCATTCTGTTCTACATATATGTGTTGACAGTTCTCTTGTTTGATTCTCTGCATGAGAGCCTCGATGGAATAAAATGACTGACAATGTTTGAAAATGGCCAGACAGTGTGATTACATGTATGACAGTAAGCCAGTTGTCACTTTAAAGACAAGAGAGAGATGGGAATCCTAGGAAGAGATATTGAAAGATAATGGGGGGAAATGCTGAGAATGGCTCTCTGTAGAGCAAAGGAGAAAGAACAGTTGACAATAAACTGAGAGCTGTGATGAGACATGCTTTAGATAGAAGTTGGAGAGTCGGAGCGGGTGAAACAATTCAAGATTGGTTTTACATTGCAGCAATTAGCCGACAATGTTATATAAAAAGATGAAAAAAACAAGAAAAAGAATAATGGTCCCCAGTCTTTCCTCCAGAATATGAATTTTAAATCAAATGTTTCAGATCTCTTTGAACAACAACAGAAAAGACGTGTATTGAAGATAAATTTATGTTTTATGTAATTTCTGTTTTTATTTTGCTCTCCATCCCTCTGTGTTAGAGAATAACATGCAGCATGTTACAGAAAAAGGAAAGTTCTCAGTTAAAAGTATTTAAAACAGAAAAGATCATTAGAATGTGGTAAATCTCCTGATTATCAAGATAAGCAGTAACAATTAAATATGTGAATCTGTCCTTAACTAATCTAAAATATCTCAGATATTAAGACATAATACTGCTTTTTGTTGGGTGTGAAAAGGCCATGATAGGCCAGAACATCCTCCCTTTGTTTGGTTCAAATACATAAAATATTTACACATGGTTGAACAAGCTCAAATAAAAGTAACAAAACAATTATTCTGAATATAGTCGACTTCCCTAATGCATTTCAAATATCAGTCTTGCTGTATTATAGGTTATCTGAATCATCAGACCTAAAACAAAGTGATTAATTAAAATTGTAATTCAACCCAAGAAAAGAATTATAAAGCATAATCATTTTTCAATAATCAAAGAATATGCTTTAAAAAAAAAGGCATTTAGGAGACTTAAGAGGACATCTTTGTAGCCGTCTACAAACATTGTAAAGGCCAGTAATAGCAAACAATTGGATCATATCATTACAACTCCTTTCTTGAACTACAGATGTGGTAAATTTGTGATTACAAAGGGGTTCATCGATGTTTGTTTTTGTCTGGATCACTCAAAAACATATAGGAAGTTTTTGTCTTTGATCTCGATCATTGAAAAAACTTGGAAGCTGGGGATACAATTGTGGAAAAATTCAGGGCTGTAAATACTGGGGATGAATTTGCATTGACTGATGACAAAATCTAGTTTTGATGTATACAATTGTTGTTGTCTCTGCAGTTAAAACATACTGTCATGTATCCCAATCAAGCTGAAGCCCGTTTTGGCCTTTAAAATATAGATTTTAAGTCTCAAGAGTTTCATTTTTGCAGCTTAAATAAAGGTTTTGCAAAATGAAAATGAACAGAAATGTGTTTATTATACAATTTGTGATTCATTGCAAACTTAGAAACTGATCTCAGACCTTAAAATTGCACAAGAGCCTTAAAAATGACCCGTAAGATAACCCTGAGGTAGATACGTATAGGAACCACAGAGCTTTGCAACCATGGAACACTTACTTATAAATGCTTGTGCCTTAAGGAAGTCTAAAGACATTTTCTTTATCAAAGAAACAAAACATCTTTTAGTTCCTTCCTTTTAAACAGTTGCCGTCTCGCCATTTCCCGCCCCAAGCAACTTGCCCCTTCCCCCAGAGAGCTTTTTCTTGGCAAATACAACTGTTTATTTTACTAAAACGGGCCCTTACTTCAGCTGGTTTGTCTAATTAAAATGTTGCAAAAGCATTTGGGAGTAGGCATTTTATTCAACAGCTAATTGTGCTGACGCCAGGGACAGGGATATTTTATGCATACACTTTCCAAGATCTTGGGGAAGGAACACAATTGTGTTTATATGCACACACACACACACACACAGATCAGTTTCTTGCTCACCGGTGAGATGAATTTTAAACAGTCAGGAGTATCAAGTTAATCAGTGAGAATTCAGTGGGGGAATATCAAGTTGCCTTTTAACACGGCAGAATGCATGTATGATTAACGCACTGCTCCCCATTGGACTGAACAGAATAATTGTCTTGTTTACCAACAGGTGTTTTTAATCTAGACACAGGAATTAACAATCCTTGTTCGTAAGGGCGCTCAGGGTTTGCCGTGTACGGGACGTAATGGCTCGTCGTTTTTCTTATCTGCAGCTCTTGTTATCCTAATTGAGTATTTCAAATCAGTGAGTTGAGAAAGTACAAGGCAAAAAAATAAATACATTGCTGCTGCTGTTTCTAATGGATGTCTTCTCCTTCAGTGTCAAGTAAACCATAAATTTGCATCAATAAATGTTTATACAAGCCAAGGATTTTTCAACTGTTGCACATGATCAATCTTCCTCAGACAAGCCAGCAGATATCTGTAACAGTACAGTCACAAGTGAGAGGAAAACCTGATCCGGCACCCTGATCTGATGTCCAGAGGGAGGGTTTTTGTTTTGGCAATGAGAGGAAAGACACTTCACTTTCCCATTAAGATTCAAGCCCTAAATCGGAGACTGTTAAAATTGAATACAGTTTAATAAGGCTTTTTTTTTTTTTTGCCTCAGTGTGACTCCATAGGTGTGGCTGCAACCAGATATCTCCACATATTCATTTTGACATTTACAGCAAAACCACAGAAGACTGCTTCAACATTAAGAAGTTACCATTTTACAAACCAAAACTATGGATGCTAAGTTTTAATCAACTGGTAGATCATTTAATCAAATAATTTAGTAAATAGTGTAAAAAAAAAAATCTAAAACCTGCTTAATTACTTTCTAGTTCAGATATTAAAGCAATACCACATGCATTTCTGACCTTAAAACTTTGTGCTTCCGACGCTTTTTGATGGCACACTCATGCACATTCATGGAGCTGTCATTACCTGAAAAGTCTATGGACTGAGAAACTGTACTTCACAACTGTGTTACAGCCCGGAGCATCACGTGACAGCTGGGGTTTGTTTTATGGCATCACAAGCAAGCAACTGGATATGAACACATTGGCTGTTTTGGACGAGCACCACGGCCGAATCACTGTATAGAAGATGCAAGATGGATGCTGAATTAGCCTTTGTTTGGAGAACCTTTTTACATTTAATACTTTTTACTTACAGCTCTTGGGATAGAATATTTTTTCTGGGAATTCAACAAATAAAGCTAGTCCCAGTGACTGTAGAAGAAATGGACGAACCTTAAGACCACGTGATCCCGTAGGTTTCTGAAAACTGAAAAGAGGTTCGTTAGAAGGTTCCAACCTTCGCCGTCTTGGCAGCGTCACGAGGCTCGTCACTACCGGAAAACACAAAAAATGGGCGACGAGGTGGCGCTGAGAGGGGGGCTGTGAGCGTGGGGATGGATGATTGACACCCATCAAACTCTGAGCCGCCTGTAGCTACAAAGTAACAAAGCTAAAACACCCGGAGCTAACGGGAGCTAACCAGCTAAAAGAGATAGGCGGGCTAAAGCTAAGGCACGCTGTTAGCTGGCTATAAACCGCAGTTGTTCTACCCTCTGCCTGTTTCTGCCGGATATGTGGCACCTGTCAATCAGAAGGACATGCCCCTAATTATGGAGAATTTCCAGATTAATAACATTTAAACGAATGAGTAATAAATAGATTCTCTCCCCCAACAGTTGTCATGAAGGTAAACCTGACCTATTAAGCCTAAAATGTTTTTGTTTTTTTACCTGGCTGTAAACAGGTTTTATTCTGCTTTTTAACATGGGAGTCTATGGGGATTTGCTCTTGTAGCAGAGGAAATACTCAAACCAACTCAATACTTAAGTATAGAAAAAGATTTATTAGACACAGCTTTACAAACTCCTCATCAGCTCAACACAGGCCAGTCACATACTCCTACATGTCCCAGGCTTAACAGGAATACCTGAGAAAACCCAGAAGTGGCACATCACAGCAAACAGAATGCGAAACCACTGCAAATCTCACTCATGAAAACACATCAACTCCAAAGTCGGGTTTCCAGATGTCTAGGGCTTACAGGCTATATGAAGGCCAGGTGAATTTGATTGGGGGAGTGACCCAAACAAACAAACAAACAAAGAAAAAAGAAAGTAGTTAGTCTGCCACACAGATGCACTTCCAGAACACATTCCACAGGCCATACAAGGCCTGGCAGACTAAACTACAAACTAACCCAAATATTGGATAGCAGGAAACAGTGAGCATGACCGTCCAGCAACTGTGAATTTAATTATGTGATCCACCTGTCACGTCGGGATCCCCACACACTCACAGAAGCTCTGTAAGCAAATCACTGCACTTCCTTTAAAATCTTGTGTGGTTACACTGCAATATCAAAAGAAACATTAAAAGTACCTATATGCAATATTGCTAAAAGAAAAACCACTTTGATGATAAAAATGAATTGCTTACCAAACTCATTCAACATGAGGCCCACCTCATCACCTCATCACCAGCCTCAAACAACACCTGGCACCTCCCCACACTTCCTGTCTTTATGCACTCCTCTTCCAATCAGA
>JBBBVU010000017.1:23492530-23508168 GCA_037177055.1 Atherinosoma microstoma
TCATTATCTCTGAGACTGAAGTTGTTCAGGAAAACAAAATGCATCCAATAAAAAGGGAAATGGCATTCAAATAGTATAGCAGAGTAATGACAGGTGAAGGTGGTTGCATTATTTCTTCATTCAAATTAAAAGCAATTGTGCTCATCTCAGGCTGGACTTTTGCACCTTTGTTGGACCTAAATACTGTGTTCCTAAGGGTAGCACTAAATTGATGCATATCAGCACAGGAAGTCACAGAGAGGCGGCACAATAGGACACAAAGGTGCAGACATCAGCCCTGCACCTGATATGCTGTTAGAAAGTGTACACTGATATGCCACCTCCATTTGGGCACATTGATTAAAGAAAGGCGTACAATAGTGGCATATGGTGCAATACAGCTGCTGGGATAGTGCAGTCTATGTGTGAAAAGGGCTAGTTTGTTCTTCTCCACTACAAAGGAACGACTGAATGCTAAAGTCACGAGTAAGTCCTCATTGCTAAATATGATTGAAGGTATAAGTTGATTAAGTCATCCGGTGCAGGCCTAATACACGTGTGATATGATATATTATGATGAGGATGATCAAGATATGCAAAGTGAAGTAGTTCATTGATACAAAAATACAATATTTCCTAGGTTACACTATTTTTTTCTCCTAGATATACCACTTCATTATCAGAAAATGTTATCAGTGTACATGTCCAGCAATGACTGTGACATGGTGTTGTACTGTACATGTTGAAACCACACTGCTTCAGGTTTCACCACAGGGGTGCCTTTTGAGTCTCTTATTGGTGGGTTGGTTCAGTGGCATGGTTTTATGTGATCCAGGAAGGTTTGTAAATGAATCTGAGACCATTTAGCGGTTTTAAGCGCGACAATGCTGTAGAAATTCATAACGATGCTCTAAAAGTGGTCACAATCATTGTGAGGTAAAAGAAAAAATGAAATATGGTTTTACCCACAGCCAGGTTACTACGGTGCAGCTTGGTTTGCCACAATATCATTTCTTGCTTCATAAAGTAATCAATGTTTCTAATTCACCTTGCAACGTCAGATAGAATAGTTGCTGCAGTAATAACTTTCCAGAATCGTACAATTCTGTCTCAGAGTGTTACATACTGTTATGTTGGGTTTTGGCTTTTGATAAGCCTTTGAACACATTCAAACTGGGCTTCCTGGATCGGATTTCATGCCTATCCAGTTCTTTCAACAACACACCCCTTTCCGAGGCAGCCTTCAGGGTTGGTTTAACCCAGGCCTGCTTTTGGTCTGAATGACTGCTTAGGTACAGGCTCCAGTGTGTGTTTGTTGACTGCCGTGCTTCTGTCTTATTAATCAAACTCTGCCACTAAACAGAGTTAGAAATCGTCACTGAAATGACTCCAACACCCTGGAGTGGAACAAACAATGATCAACTCCACTACTGTTCTTCTGCATCCAGAAAAAGGTCGACTGTTTTATCAGCTCAGGAGGACTTCACTAAGTATTCCCTGGCTGTCATGTCTGCCTGCCACTCCTGATGAAATGTGTATGTGTGTAGTTTGTGTGTCAGGGCCTTTCTACCTTAAGTTAGCATGAAGAGCCCCCCCTCCCCTCCTCCTGCACTGTAATTTGACACCAGGGCCAGCAGGCAGGGTCATAAGGTCACTTCCTGTATCCCACCAACTCCCTCTCTCCTGGTGACCCTCCCTCCACACACACACTCTCTCCACCCTCCCTGTTGTAAAAGAGCAGCCACCAAAACTAGCAGCTAGCAGCTGTTTCCCAGCTTAGTGCAGGGCCGGTGATTTACGAGAGGAAGTGCCTCGTGGTTCATCTTTGACTCGAGTTGTCTGTAAGGGCCAAGACTAATAGGTGCTCTGCTGGGAGTGTACAGCCACCACAGAGATGCATACAAACACATGAGGAGGAGTGGAGAGGTGAGAGCTTAAGAGAAAGGGGGGGGGGGGATTATAGCGGTCAGAGGGTGGAGCAATCCCTGAAATGGAGCAGAGGGGTTTTTCAGGAACATAGAAGCCTTCAGTGCAACAAATTGTTGGTTAAAAAGCTGCATTATAAACAAAACGAAGACTTTGCCATTCTCTGTGTCCCTTCCAGCTTGATGAAGCTCAAGGCTCACCCTGTTTAGTCCTACTATCACCAACTGAGGCAGGCTAAAAACAGTCCTAGCGTTGCCTCATAGCTGCTTTTAAAGAATATCTAAAAATGCACCACAAGGTTACAGCCAGGAGATTTACACTTTCATGCATCTGAAGGAGAGAAATGACTTACTTGTAATCTGGATGTATCATTCAGAATGCACAAATACTCTTCTGTGTATGCTGCCATGACACAAAACAGTGCATAACTTGCACCATTACACACCTTTCAGCCACCAAATTTAAACTACAGACAGATTACGTGAGCAGCGGTGATCACGACGCCGTGTGCTGCTGGTGAGCGTTTGACATTCACGTTGATGTATGACACAGCAAATCCCTCCAAAACATTGTTGCAGACTAATTATTTCCCCACCGCTCTGCTGCACCGCAAAATCTGCCCCGGTGTTTCCTGTGCTGGTCTGGAACCAGACCTAATATCGAACAGGTTCTTTCCATTTTGGCAGCCTTAGAATCGGCTCCTGAATAGAAAGACTGGTCAAGATCCATGAGGTACTTTTTCAGATGCAGATTTCAGGATTATGGTGACTAACTTGATCAACATAATAAAGGAACTAGAAGTAGTATGGATTATTATCAGCAGAAAGGACTTGCCGAGGATTATTACATTGCCGGATTGTGTTTGTGGTTTCTGCTATATTCGCCATATAGATCAGAATTTATTTTTACTTTTTGTAACTTTAAACCAAACTCCAAATCTGATAAAGCTCCTGATCTGATGTCCCAAAGCAATCCTGATCCAAAAGGTAGCACTAAGCATGCTACAGGATCCAAAGTATCCAACATCCACGCAGCTCCAGCTGGATCTTTTCCATCTTATCCAAGGAATCAGAGCTGTTTTGGTGGCATGAAGGGAACTATACAGAACATTAGAAAGTTGTTTTAATGTTGTGGCCAATCGATGTTGATCTCCTGTTGCATTATACATTATACTGTCTACAGGTCAGGCTTAAGTTGTTTTATTTCAATTATAATTTATTGAAATATATCTTTGATTGTCTAATTCATTGCATGCATGCATGTTACATGTTGCAACAGACTCACAATACCCAATAGAAGGGAACAAAAGGTGCACCCAAAGGTTTCATTTAGCCTTGTGAGCTACTGGTGGGATTACATAAACTGTCATTTTAGTCCTCAGGTAAAGAAAGATCACATTCATTCCGGTCTGCAGATGTGTTGGTTTTCTTCGTCTTAGTCTTACGTTTGTCTAAGACACAGGATAAAAAAAAAAAAGGCGATAGTCAGCCACAACCATTCAAGCTGTAAGCTTAGTATGATATGATTGGAGACTTCCACATAGTATTTTGGAAAACAAAATAGTTTCATAATAGTCTCATTCCTTTTCTGAAGGGCTTGGCAAAGCACCATCTTGTCTTGTACATAATTATCAGACTTTGCTAAACCCTAAACTCTCAGGTTGACAGATATGAGTCATCGATGGGTTCAGCATTGGCTGTAATCCTTTGCTACTGACCTTTCCTAAAGTTGGCGGCGGCGGCAGCAGCGTTTGCATGGAGGGCAGTCGTGGACAAGGGGAAATGCGGCTGCAGATTTACTGCTATTTGGAGGATAGGGGTGCGGGAAGTAGGATGGACATACTTCCTTAAATTATTCTTCGTTCACCAAACCTAAACTTAACCCAACCCTTCCTCTGTCCCTCCCTTCAACACGTCTCCTTTCTCTGTCTCTATTTTGGCTCATTCACAAGAGGGGGAGTGAAAGCCATTGAAGCAATTCTGAGCTCATCCCACGAGAGAGAGACGGGCCTGTTGAAGGATGAATCCTCCCGAGCTTTGAGTCGGGACATGTTTTGTGTCAGAAAATAACTTGAAATGCCCTCTGTCCAGCCTTGGACCAGAATATGTAGAGAAAGGATGTCCAGAAATATAAACTCCCCCCCTCTTTCTGTCCCTTTGTGCAGTTTGGGCTTTCAGCAGAAAATCTGGTCTGTGTTTTGAATTAGTTGGAGCCATGGAGGCCAGAGTCGGACTGGTTTTGCACCATATCAACTCCTCCCCCCCCCCAACTAATGGCTTCTCCAGGGGGGCGGGGCCTGGAGCGGAGGCAGCATGTTGTGTTATTTTTGGCCAGCTGCTCTGAGGGCTTTGTAAGAAAGCTAGGGAGAAATTCTCAGCATGGCAGTATCCATGTGGGGAGCAGGATATAATAGGGATGGCTTCAGCAGACAGACGTACAGACATGCACCAGATCTGGGTCATAAAGCTGTGGCAAATAACTTGAAGCATCTATTTTGCGTGTTTATGCTGGAGTGGCAGATTTTGAAATGAAAGTCTAGTTTTTATTGAGTATTTATTAAAAAGCCCAGATTAAATTGAAACAAAGAGTTCTCTGTTGCGATTGGGTGTTGGTTGGTTTTGATTTTCATAACATAACACAGGTTAGATGGTCAGCAATGGAGGAAGATGATGATAGATGCAACCAGTTTCTAATCTGAGCTTAATTTTATTGGTTTAACATTTTTAGGCACATTAACGTCCAACAGTTGGTTGATCCACCACTTTGCTCCAGAGTGAATTATCTCTGTGTATTCTCTGTAACCACTTGTTACACGGGTCTATTGTCACCAGAGGCGTTGTTGGTAGACTATACCATAGCTGATGGGTTCCCAAACTCTCCTAATGTCAACTGGTTGAATTAACATGAAATTGTGTTTTTCCAAAGCTTCTACTGGCAAAACTCAGGATATTATTAGCCAGTTAAAGTGTTTAGTCCTGTTTTATAAACGTTAGTAAGTAAGCATGTTCGTGGGCTAGCATGCTTCCAGACTGCATTACTTAATATAAACCAAGAAAATAAGTTAAGCTGCCTTTTATTTGAACTTTTTGGATTAATTCACAATTTAACAAAGAGTATGCTGCCATGCATAGCATAGCATTAGCATTCTGCTCAACTCTGGGTAAAGCTACAGCTGTGTATATCACACAAAGGCAGACTCTAATGGGGTTACTTGCTATTAGTTAGTTGTTATTATGAATTCCAAAGTCAAACATAACCTTAAATTGACAAATCTGTCTTTGTCTCAGTGGACCGTAGGTTTGGTCGTTGCCCAATGACTGCAAGTTTGTCATGTAAGTACTGGTACTGCTCGTTGTCAACGGGCCGGATCTGCACTGGAGCCAGGATTTACATCTGCTTTGTATCAAAAGGTCAACACATACAGTGCTTTTGCATGGCAGACTATTTCAAATTTGAAAATTGTGTCATTGCATCAGATTCCACAACCCAGAAATAGAAATTGGTGAGGTAGAAATCCTTCAAAACTGTGGAAAAGCTGTAGTTCACCCTGTCTTGATAAAGGAAAGAGTTGTGTTTCCAGTATTTTACAAACCCATGATAGCCTATCCCAACGTTGTTTAACTATCATGTGAACATTAAATTAGCTGCAATATCTCGATGTAACATCAGTTGCCAACAACAGTTCCTGGTTAATGCACATAGCGGTTCTTATGACCTTCTTATAACCCTCTCTTTTGGTAACTATAGCGAAAAACTACTAGAGTTCATTTCTTTCTTTATTTAATAAATCTAGATTTAATTCATAAATGAAATGTTCTCAGTAGAGAGAACTCACAGCCGATGCAGACAGAAAGGAGAAGGTGGTAGCATTAGAGAAATAGTAATCCTCACTTCCTGTGACCAGTTAATGTCAAAGCGAGATAAAAATGCAGATTAATTTGTACCATCATTTTCAGCTTTTGTATGGATCAATTTCTCTGAAAATTGCCATATTTTTTTCTTCTTTCTTTTGTACCCTCTTTAATTAGCAGAAGGTTATTATGGATACATCGTTATCAAGCAGCTCCAACTCATACACTTCCTCTTTCCACTGAGCCACACATCTTGAAAATCTCCTCCACACGCACTCATATAACCATGATGACGGGATGAGACAGGAGGTCTCCGGGCCTGCCTATCAGCCGGTGCCCACGGAGGATGACCCCCAGTGTGCCTGTCTAAAATTTGCCTGTCTGAGCACTGCGTGGCAGCGGTCCGACTGTCTTGTGTCTGGCCAAGGTTTTAGTTGGAGTGGAGCCCCGACAGCCTTTAGCGGAAAGGGGACAGGATGCTATTCACACATACACACATCGGCTGGTGGAAAAGGAAAAAGGAAAGGTGGAATGTGGAGAAAGTGCGATTGAAGGAAGGAGGACAGGTTGTTGCATGAGGAAATGGAGCAAAGATGTGGGGGGAGGAGGAGGAGGAGGAGGAGGAGGAAAGGGGATTAAGGGGGAAAGGCCAAAAAAGGTGATACTTGGTGGTTACTGTGTGCAGAGTTCGGGAGTCCTGATATCAAGTTGCTCCACAGACTTTATGTCAAGCCTGAAAAATCCCTCTTTATCCTGTTAAAGGATGTCAAGTTTCCCCTGAACAATCAAAGTGCCAGTTTTTTTTTGTTTTCTTTTTTTTGCTTCAGATTGTCAGTAACACACAAAATAGAATAAGCGTAGTAATGAAAATATCAGTTATCTTCCTGATCTAAACTCAACTGCATGCTCATTTAAGAGTTTAAACTTCTAGGTGTTCCTATATATTGTCTATTCTGCTTTATCGGTTCGTCTAAATGTTTCTTACTCAAATCCAAAATGGCTCATGGTGTATGTTCGCAACCCCTCTTGGTACAACTCCAAGGAATTAAGGTGATCCGCATGCTTACTGATTAATAATTTAAGGCTTTGTGGTCAATTTGTAATGTGTTTCAATGAGTGTTGCTAATGCTTCATGGAAGATGTTACTGAACATTTACCTTGCACACAACAACTCCAACGCGGCTCAAGAGGATTTAAAAACAGCTCACACTTCCTGTTTTTCTAATCAGGGCTGCAGCGAGGCTTCCTGTTTTTGTTTGTCCAATCACGGTGTCCTCTTTTGCCAGCCATTTGTTTGACGTATCCAATCAAAAAGCAGCTTTTCAGCCCGCATCCTGTGTTTGTTTGTTCCCTCAGAACACCACAGACAGTTCATCCAACTCCTCCCAAAAACTGGACAGCTCCCTGCAGCCGCTCGAGTCCTCGCCCCTTCCGCAGAGACACAAGTACATGCCGGGACATCGCCATGACCTCCACGACTCCTACCGGCTCACAGACCACTACTACTTGGACCAGGTGTGAAAAGATCATCTGGTTATATCACACTTAAATAAAGTTTTTTGTCATTTACTTCTCACCCAAACAGCAAGCCCACATCTGTGTTTAATTCAGTTTTCTTTGTTGTTCTTTTCAGCCGTTGTCTCGGTTTCCCCGCCATGTCACCTTCGAAGATGAGAAAATTGTCCGAATCAACCCCCGGGAGCGCAGCTGGGAGCGGAACACAGAGCGCCACCTCGGACGCCCGTCAGACCGCGCCTGGCTCACGGGCTACGAGGACTATCGCCATGCCAACATGCGCGTCAAATTCATCCCCGATGAATCCGAGTCCTACGTCCACTTTGACAAGACAGAGACACAGAAGCACGACTATACCTACCCCCTGGCACCGGTTCTGTCGCCCTCAGACTCTGACCCCGCTCTTGGACCCTTGACCAGTAAGGGCCACAGTGGCTCTTATCGCCCAGGCTTCTCTTCGGTTGTCTCCAACCAGCCTCGCTCCTTTCTCCCAAGCTCCTCTCCGTCCTCAAATGGTGGGAAAGGGAGGAAGGACAATGGAATAGAGCGTGCTCAGTGCGAGCACTGCGGCGAGGCCTTTTACATCTCGGACAACCGAAGAGGCCGGTGCCAGGACGCTCCGGACCCTGTGGGGAAGTGCATCAGAAAAGTCAGCTGCATGTGGCTAGCGGACACCATGCTCTACCACTGCATGTCCGACCCCGAAGGGGACTACTCTGACCCTTGCTCCTGTGACGGGGGCGAGGGCGGCGGGGGAGGCTGCCTCAGCACGCGCTGGTTAGCTCTGCTCGGCCTGTCTTTGGTGGCGCCCTGCCTCTGCCTCTACCCGCCTCTCCACGCATGCCACCGGGCAGGGCTTGCATGTGGCTGCTGCGGAGGCCGACACAAGGCCGTGAGCTGAGCAGCCGCTTGGAATCCTCTCAGAAGAAACGAAAGAAAAAAAAAAACCTAAACCCAACGCAAGCACAGGGAAAGGGAAGGATGGGGAAACACACAGAGGGGACAAGTAGTCATGGCTGCTCACTCTCTTGCCTTGGTTTCTCTGGGTTTTCTCTACAAATTCCAGACACTGAAATAAGCCAAAAAAGAAAAAAAAGAGAAAAAACAGTTGGTGCATTTTCTGAACAGCCTGGGAAGATAAGCTCCCCCTTACGGCAGACAGTTCTCTCAGCTCTCCACGTGGCCATTTCATGCTCTGTTTCTAATGAGAGAGCAGTCTTTTTCAGGGGGCCTTTTTTATAGCTGACCTATATGTCATGTATCACATATGCAGGTACTTTATATTGTTATATTTGTACACTGACTCTGTGTCAAAGAACTTGAATTGTTTCTTTGTTGTATTTTTTTTTTCTTTCTTTTTACGTTTGTGTGGTCATTTTGTTTGTATTCTATTCCAATATCAGGCCCACCCAGCTCAACTCCAGCTACAAGCAAAATCAGACACTACACCTGTGTGCGAGTGCGTGTGGATGTGTGTGTGGATACTAAGGCCTTTGTTGTCTGTACTTCAGCTAACTGTAAAGCTCATGTATATAGTCTTCATAACTATCCGCCATCAACATCGTAGTTCACTGAGACAAGCGCGGTACTCATCTTAATCTTCGAATATTCCAAAGATTCATCTTTGTATCCTATTTATTTTCGGGCTGAATTGATCCACCAGCAAAGTAACGCTGGCTTGCAATTCACTCACTGAATCAGACGTTGCCTCAAGTCGTGCTACAATATTCAAGCATCCCTTCTTCTTTTTCATGACTTCAAACAGTGCCTAGAAATCCACCTTAACCGAGAACCCTTTGAGTCTTACAATTCCAGTCAGTTTTTTTTTTTTTGGGCTCATTTTACTTAGCGAACACACTTGAAGTGACATGAGATTTTAAGGCTCTGATTTCCTTGTTCTTTGCAGAACCTCAGCCAGCAGTTGTTCATGTCAAGGACTGAAAAATCAATCAGATACCATTCAAATCGGTGCCCGTATGCCTTAAAAAAACAAAAGAAGAAAAAAAAGTGGAGTCTCGCGCCAAGCTTCACCTATCTTTGAAGATGTCTGCTATAATGAAAATTAGGAGCATGGTCACAGCTCCAAGCAATCAGCCTCACCATGTACAGCTCTATTACACTTGATTTATACTATTTTTGTAATAAAAATGAACTTTTAAAAGAGTTCTGATTAAGTGTGTAAACTATGGACTCTAGTTTGCCTGCGACATACAATCACCTTTTCCTCTTTAAGCATCGCCCTCCAGCAGAGTGAGCTGGTCACATGTGGGACAGCGAATTGAAGATGGTCTGGATGCTTTGAATAGTTATAAACAAACTCCCACATAAGAAAAAACATTAGAAAATATGCAGATGTATGCCGGTGAAAATCGGACTTAATTTTCATTCTTCAAGATCATAAAAATTTGGATTGTTCAACTTTTTTACCCCGTTGGGAAAATGTGATTATGAATGATTTTGGACATGTTTTATATTGGTTTTGCATTCAATTGAGGCTTGTTTAGGAAAGACGAGCCTAAAGGTCTTCCTGGAGTTGTAAAAAAAAAAAAAAAGAGAGAGAGAAGTCTGGCATGTTAATGTAGAAAGTTCAGATGTATGTCTACCTAATTATTTTGTTGAGATCAGGTGCAACATATGGGTAAATCCGTCTAGAGGTTTTGGAAAAATATGAAACTGCTTGTGTGTGTTTATAGAAACAACAGAATCCAATTATTAGTGACTGAAAAACGAAGTAACAAACATCTTAAATCTTGATTTAATATGTATAAAAAGCAAAAAGTGTAAGATTGTAGAGGGGGGGGTGTCAGACTGTTTCCTTTCAAGATTGGTTCGAAATGATTCAGAGAATATAGACATAAAATAAGATGTGTAAACTTAGTTGATGGAAGGGTTTATCTTTATATGAAGCCAAACAAGCTGCTTCCCCTTGTTAATATAATTCATTCAAAAAAAGAAAAAAAAGGCCAGACTGTTCGTTTAAGGCCAAAATATGTTGTTGAAAATGGGAGACTAACATGAGAGACAACTCGCTGAAACCACATGTGACCTGCGTGTGCTATTCATCTCAGCCCTACAGCATTTTTTTTCCCCCTCCATGCCAGATTTGGTACAACATCAGAAGCACAAAGAGTAAAGTCAGACGCCTGACAATGGCTCGGCTGAATTCTGAAACAAACAGTTAAAAAAATCTGTTCGTTCGGGGTGGCAGTGGATGTGTGGGTGTACAAGGCGGCCACCCACCTGCCCTTTTTGAGTGACACCGCAGCTGTCCAATCGCGTTCTCACACTGACGGACGATGCAACACTAAAACTTGCAACCGCTTGGGTGCTCTGTCTAAGCTCGGGTTATGGCCGTGTCTGGGATGTGACAGGGGAACACAATATGCTTTTTAAAGATGAAAAGAAGCAGGACGTCAGCGGAATCCCCTTTGGAGAAGATGAGGAGTCTGAAAAACACCTGAAATCCTGGAAACAAACATTCATCCCTGATTGTTTTGCCAAGGAAATGTCCCTTACTGTAGTGGAAATACAGAATGCTTGAGGATGTCCTTTTTCCTACCCCGGTTGTATCTGTTTCATGCATCCTGTCCCATGTACCCATTTGTACGTCCTTAGTTTGTGTGAGTGTATTTATGCCACATCCCGACCCCCCCACCCCACCCCCTCTCCTCCTCCTCTTCCTCCTCCTCTGTCCTGCTCCTTGATCCAAAGTTTCTGGGATCAACTGAACATGCTTTCACATCCTGACACCTTTCTTGTAGAATCAGATCCTTTGATGATGCCACGTATCAGGGACGGGGGCCCAATCAGATTGGAAAATGTGTGCGCGCGTGTTTGTATGTGTATGTGTCGGCGTCTTTTATTTCCGTTTCATCTGGTGTTTCAGAGTGATCTCACCCGTCAGAGCCATTTACAAGTGCCTGAATGCATCCTCTTTATCTCCTTGTCTATTTAAATCGGGGAAAAAAAAAATTGAGAAATCACTCTGTACTGAATTGGATCCATTTTTTTTTTACACTTAGTATTTTTACCTCTGTAAAAACAAAAGAGCAAAAATTATATTATATATATCAAGTGTATGTTGTACATTTTTATTTTTATTTTTTTTAATAACTGTTTCTAACGTGTAAGATGGATGTAGCTCTTGCTTTTGAGAAGGAAAAGGAAGTACTTTGTAGATACTGAAGGGTGGCCAGGTCTGTAAGAAAACTAAAGTGAAATGTGTGTCTTACCTTCCGCCTCTAATAAAATGAGAGAACATAGTGAAACCACAAGCGAGTTGCCGCTTAATTTTAGTCTCGCCTTGGTACTTCCCTAAATCTACTGGCCCCATGTAGTATTTGGAGTGTGTGAAATGAACCATTTAGTTCCATGTTCCTCTTCCTTTAAGTCTTTAGCGTATGTGATCACATTTGATATATTTAAAGGAACGAAATGGCTTAAATGCACACAAATTAGTCACTGACTAATTTGCAAGACAAAAGTTAAAAGTGAACCTTATGAGTTTAATCCTGCATACACATACAATGCTCAAAAAGTAAGGGATTTTCAGTTTTCGGGTGAAAGAGAACACAATGTTCACGCTACTCTGATATATCATGAATTTATGGCATGTAGGTAGAATAATGCAGCGGTGATTCATTCATTTTATAAAATTTTTTGATAGAAAAGCCGACAACAGCTGGGTATACCACAACAAAAAATGCCAATATCTGTTTTGGAGACCTCGTCTGAACTGTCTGTACTAAAACCTCTCTCATTTTGTTCTGTTTCACTTTATTAGGGTTTGCCTTTGCAAAGATAATGTTTACATATCGTACTATGATTTGATTTGATTTGATTGAGGTTTTGAGCTACAGCTGCATTATCCCAAAAATACATTCATATTTATTCTGAAAGTTTTATATTTTTTGTTGTTTGCTTTTAGGTGACCCTGAGGGATTTTGTTGTTGTTTCATTTATGCTACGTGCCATCTTCATTTATTCCTCACCAGTAACACATGTACTGATATTTACACATTTTAGCAAATCTCACAAGTGTTCCCTTTAACTATAACTCCAAAAACATTCAAATAGATCTTGTGGTTGCAGAGACGTACTCGTTTCATTATGGCTATGCAATTTTTGACCTAAGAAATGGGCACATGGATAAATCAAAAAGCCAAAGAAAGAATCAATGTCCTGATGGGATTTTAGTCATGGGCAGATGGATGCTTTCCTTTTGAGCTTGCTGGTATGGTTCAGAAATCATTGTACTGTTAATGACAAGCCCCGATCATGATACTACCACCACCGTGTTTCATAGATGGGGTAAGATTCTCATGCTGGGATGCTGCTTTACTTTCTCCCTACAAAAGAAATTTCACATTTAAACCAGAAAGCAATATGTGACAACAGCCTTTTGGCTGATCTGTATGATCGTTGGTAACTGCAGATAGCCTAAGCAGTTTAATCTCTTTATTGTGAATGTTGAATTAATCATTGTGAGAGTAGCCTTAAGTTGCTCTTGGAAGTTGGCCAGCCTGATTGTCACCATCATACTAGCTGCGAAATGGACATTTTTAAAGGTTGCACAACTAAGATGGTAGTTGTGGTAGTTTTGTAACAAGTAATAGGAAGAATGAAATGTTGACCTGCAGAATCACCTTTCGGAATGCAAATGGTGGTTGGAAAAGCTTTGCATACAACTTAGATACATCACCTATAAGATGATTTGTTTGAGTTTGGATCGATGCTATAGGCTCAGTTTTTAAAACACACAGAAAAGTTGAGAGTACCAAACAGAGGAAGAAAGGATGACTTCATGAGGAGGCCCAGAAGATAGAAAGCCAAAGTTTTTCACCATGTTTTGAAAACTTGAACAGTTTGAGGCAAAGTTTTTAATGAAAGAAAGCACAAAGAAGAAAAGCTCTGCCTAGTACACCCTGTCTTCTTCTCATCAAGATGTCTTTCCCCAGCTGCCTCCCTCCTCAGCGGGAACATGTGATAGCCATCGAGGACGTCGAGCTGTTTCACTCAGGATGTCTCTGGAAAAGCATGTGGGCGATAATGATGGAGCGCAAGAGTGGGGAGGGGGAGGGAGAGAGAGAAAAGAGAAAGAGGGTCCCTGAGGGCTTTTGGGGGCCTGCTAAGCAGCTCAACGGCTGCAAACAGCATCACAGTCCACATGTGCAAACATTTAAGATATCTGCTCATGTAATGGGGTCAGCGTGGCCTCTCTCTGGGTGCACAGAGCACCAGCGTTCACTTCCCACCACAATTTACTGGAATGGGTGGCCGTGGTCTCATGTCCAAAGATAGGCAGGATTTGAACTTTCCCCCCCCCCACTCACAACAGGAATTTTCTTCTTCCTTGCACCCAGGGAGGTTACATTTGTCGCATTTTTGCCCTGGTATGTTTCCGTCAGGTCTAAATAATTTGATTGAGCTGAACTGAACAAAAATGTTGAAGAGGTAGAGCTAGTAAAGGACAAGATGATTGCCTTAGCATACTTCTTTGACTGTCTGATTTTAACCCTGAATCCGAGATGAAGCTACTGAGAGGACAATCCCTCTACTCCCACCCTGTGGAAAAGCTTGTTGCTAGCTTGTAGAGAACAAATTCAACTTGGCAACCAAAGAGCAAAACTACTAGACTCCAAGTTAAAGCTCAGGATAATTTACATAAAACCTTTTTTTTTTTGCCAGTGAAAATATTCTGAAACTACAAAGCATGTACTGATAATGCAGAATGGTTTCCATTAATCTTAAATCACCTAAGAGGACACAGTCTTGGATAGAACTGAAATGAGAGGAGAAAAAAAAAGATTTTTACAGTTTTACTATTTTATTGTCAATCATCTTGAAGAGTAAAATTCAACACAAACCCTGAGCTACAGTACCAGGCCCTCAAACAGCATTTCAGTCCATTTACATTTGTGCTCAGGTGGGGAGGAAACGCCAAACGGCGCCTCGGAGGTAACAGTTCAGGGTCAAGAGGGAAGTGGTATGAGTCTAGGGATTAAAATGGAACACGGCCGGAAGAGTCTGGGTGAGATCTTTATTTCAGGCACGGAAAGAGAGCCTCTTCCTTTGGTGGCGCCAGTCCTCTGCAACTGTTCCACTTCCTCTTCCTCCTTCTGGTCCGTGTGCTGAGATCTAGTCCTCATCTGTGGACAAAACCTAGTCCATCCTCTCCTTTGCAGAGGCCGTCTAATCCATCACATCTGATCCGACCTCAAGTTGAAACAAAATTCCAGTAAATATCTGCAGAATTTTTTAAATCCCCCTCCAAAGCATAAATGTGAAGTTAACCCCAGGAATAAAGAACCTACCACACAACGATCCTTATAAATCACTTTTCTTTATTTAAATCAGCGTTAGGCAGTTATGTTATGAACAACACAGGAAAATAAAAACAAAAAAGTGACAAAAAGAAAGACATAAAACATGAGAGATCCAGTAATATTAACTGCACTTGGCACTGGATAGACGTTCATGGAAAGAGGAGAAAAAAAAAATATACACATTTATCATACTCAAAATAGAAGTGCCTCCAGTGACATTAAGTCAACTGCTGGGAGTCAAAGACTGGAGAACTTAAATATGGTCTCGACAACGATTCAACTTTTATAAGATATCGTTTTATTTTTCCAAGTTTTATGAATTAAATAGATCCGATCCTTAACCTACAACTGCCTCCACGCTTCGGTGGATCTGAAAGGATACAGCTTGTAAGGTACGAGAGTGTCGACACAGTTTCAAAATATTGCTGCAACTGTTTACATCCATCCATTCATTAAGGTTTTACATCCAGAGAGGAGGCAGAGGCAGAGGCGAGGCTGTTTGATGAAGAACAAATAGTAAACCCCTCCCCTCCCACATCCTATTACTGTCTCACCACCCGCTAACCCCCAAAGTACCGTCACACACCCGATGTCAAGTTCAGGGGCTTTTAGTTTGTGTATTTGTCCCTTTATGAATCAACCATCAATTCTTCATAATAATAATAATAAAAATAAAAAAAAGCATGAAGGAATTTCCGTCACCACGTTACACTCCATTTACAATGGTAGTAGCAGTGGTAGTGCACAGCAACAAAAGAAAAGTTAATGAAAAAAAAAAATAGATTTTAAAGATATAAACTGAACTCATACATCCAACAAAAGAAGAGAAAAAAAAAAAAGCAAAAAGTAATCCCTCTCCCAGGAAAATAACATTTATGATATCATTTATAAAAACCGACATAAAAATGTGATCAGTATGCGCTCATCCGCAACAGATGCTGAAAGCGGCCGTGGCTGTTTGTGATGGGCTGTGATTGTGACATTACGAGTTTTGCATCATTTGATCCCCTCTAGAGGTCGGACAAAAAGGGAGGAAACTAAA
>JBBBVU010000017.1:23525351-23544825 GCA_037177055.1 Atherinosoma microstoma
ACACACATACACACACACACACACACACACACATACTTCACAAACACTAGTGTCTGATTAACACTGGTTTTGTCCAGCTACCATTTGGTTTGTGAATTAACATTTTTCTTTCATTTGTTTTTGTACATTAGTGTCACCTTCTTCGAAACAAGGAAAATGACTTGTACAGCAAACCTTGTTTCCTACCATTAGATCATAGTGCTTATTACACCAGATTGAATCCACTTAATATCAGTGTCGTAGTGATTATGTATATTTTACTAGAATCATCTATGTTACCTGCAACTACATATATTTAAGTTGCAAAAGAGAGACTAATAAACTCTCATGCTCATTTGTGCCAAATGATTTTCTGGTCTTTTATTTTGGCCGTATTTGTTATGAATTATATGTAAAATGATCAAACAACATTCTTCATCTAATTTTATAACAGCCAATTTTAAAAGATACATTTCGATTATATTTACCCTGAAACTGCACTCAGCCAATTCTCATCAAATCAAATTAGAATTAACAACTGTGGTGTTTACATTTTAGTGTTTACCAAAGATGTCACACGCTGTATGAACACATCAATTATTTAGATAAAAAGAAATAACTTTTTCATATAAGAAAAAACTGAAAATAATGAGTGATGCTGTCAGCTTTATAAGAGGAATTTGGTGTATCATAGTCATGCACTGGGCAGAAGTAAGACAGTATTAATACTTCAGGAACATTAAAGCTGCAAAACAGCAGGTATAATCACTTTGAAGATGTACAATCTGAATTTTCCCTCATCATAAATGAGATAAATACTGAGATAAATTCCCACTAAAAAAGGGGATAGTGGGTGAAAATAAGGAGAGACAAAGGAAAGGGACAGCTCAGTGTTTCCCCTGTAATAGTGTCGAATCTCTTTTCCCATTTGTTTTATTTGCCATCTCACTTCCAGTTCTATTGAAAACAACAAGGTCTGATAAGCCACTGCAACTGAGTGGGTAGAGAGGAAACACAGCATTAATTCAAATAAGCAAAACATGCTTTGGAGGAAGTGAGCAGCTTTTTTGACTTTTAAGTAGCAGCCATGTAGGGTATGGCTGGTGGTCTACTTCCGACCGCAGAAGTGAGGGGTTTGGCGAGGGGACGTACCGTCCTGAGAGCTGCTAAGGCCCCGGCCGGTCCAGTCCAGCTGGGTGGAAGGTACCTCCTCCTGCAAAGAGAGAGAGAGAGAATTTGGAAATTTCAAAATAGCATATTAGGTTTAACTCATCACATGCTGAGCAGTTTTTAAATTAGACAACCCAAAACAGCACCTGCACTGAATGTGTTGAGGTGTTGGGTTTTTCCCGAGGGCTTGCAGGTGCTGTGACAGCTGAGTGTTTTGGAGAACAGACTGCTGGCACAGAAGAGTCTTTAATGGGTTCCAGCATTCCCTATTGAGTTAACAAAAAAAGTGATGAAGTAAAACAAACAAAAAAACAAAACAAAAAAAACAGACATCAACATGTTAACATTTAAGTTATGTTCAGATAAGACATTTTGCCTGGTGTATCACATAATGCTGAAGATGGTCATCTTCAAAATGTCTTTAAAAAGGTTCTTACCAATATAAACCAATCACATTTCCAAAAAGGTGACTCACCAAACCAGATGCATAAGCAGGCACAGTCACTGGCTGCTTCTTCTTGCCGATGAACACCTTTGAGTGGGTGAAAACAAAAAAGTAGGAATGAACTCTGATGAAGGCAAGTTTATTTGCACAGCACATTTCATGTAAAGGACAATTCAAGGTGCTTTACATAAAACATTAGAAGCATTACAGCAGGGTGAAAAAGAAGCATTAAGAAGTATTAAAAACAAACTTTAGAATAAATGAAATAAAAAAAAATAAAAAAAAGGAAACCCTCAAAGAAGATGGGATAAAGTTAATCATCAGTTGTTTTGATAAAAGGCGGCAAATAGAAATGTTTTTAACCCTGATTTAAAACTGCTGAGAGTCTCAGTAGACCTGCAGGTTTCTGGGAGTTTGTTCCACATGTGAGGAGCGTAAAAACTGAACGCTGCCTCTCTGTGTTTAGTTCGGACTCTGGGAACTTGACCCTGATCACCTGAGGGATCTGGCTGTTTCATAACGAACCAGAAGTTCCTGAATGTATTTTGGCCCTAAACCATTCAGTGCTTTGTAAACTAGCAGCAGGATTTTGAATTCAATTCTTTGACAAACAGGAAGCCAGTGTAAAGATCTGAGGACTGGCTCAACATGTAGTCTTATCTTATTCATTACAATGACCGCAGGGATAATAAGCTCACAGTCACAAGCAACAAACATCAACACTATGACATATAGTCATGTGGAAAAAGTAAGTTCTTCAGTGTTAAAGTTTTATGAATCCGGACATAATTTAAAAAAAAAAAAGAGTTGAATTGCAGCTGTGTTTGGGATCATTGTCCTGTGGCATGTCCTAGTTTCAAACAAGCTTTAGCTGTCAGACAGGTGGCCTCACATTTGACTCTTAAATGCTTTGAGGAGTTCATGATCAACCAATGAGTACAAGGTGTCCAGTCCTGTGGCTGCAAGGCATGCCGTAATCATTACCTTCCGCTCACCGCGAGTTGGTACGATACAATATGACACTGTGCATTATGGCCGACCATCTCCACTTTGGTCTCATCTATTGCGATTTGTTCAGATAAAACTGCAAACCTAAGCTGTGCTGCCATGTTATTCTATAGAAGAGGCTTTCTCCTGACATTATCGAACAAGCCACACATGTTCAACCTTTTACTAATTGTGCATCATGAACTTTAACATTTAACATGCTAACTGAGGCCTGTAGAGTCTGAGATGCTGCTCAGACTTGACCTTGAGAATAATCTTTCTCACTGCAGAATGATGGAGTCCAAATTGGTTGGAAATTAACTTAGAACTCTTCACAGATTGATAGGCAGCAACAGCTGTTTCTCTAACATAATTGCATAGCTTTTCAATCCTTGACATGTGTTAAACACACTGAATGCTCCAGATCAACAAACACTCTTAAATCACATTAAGTTATGGGGTTTACTTAGTTGTTCACACAATAGTTTTGCATTTTGGCTAAACTTTGTTAAATAAATAATAATGGAGTGTAATATATCATGTATGCAAATGTAAGACTCGTAAGGACACGTTTCTTCAGGTTTTTTATTCTTTGTCATCCCGACCTGTGAGACCTCAGAACACAGTGTTCTTTCATTTTCATTTACTGCATTTTCAGCTTGTTGGTAAAAATGCAACTGATGCCAAACTTACAATGTTCCTAGCGTCCACACCAAGGCACCTGAGCAGAGTCCTGTTACTATGGGAACCACTCCACTGAAATTTGAGGCCAACTGAACTGTGGATGTCCTGGTGCGGCCCCAACATCACCTGCTGAATCCTGGGAGTTGGTGAGAAAGAAAAAAAAAAAAAGATCAGCATTTACTGAGAATATGAGTAAAGTTACTTTATTTAAAGTTGATGCAACTTTTACATCTGAATCAGTGCATATTTCAGACTGTGGTGTTAAAGTACTTTTAGGAAAACATTATAGGCTTTCTTCGGTGTTTTGGTAGATTCATGTTAGGAAGTCAGAACCAAAGAAAACTCCACATGAAATGAGACTTGCTGGATGGATTCGAAATACATAGGGTAGGTGGTATCCAATTTATACATATGCATCTCAATACAGGCACTTAATAGGATGTGTACTGCATCACTTCAACCTAAAACAGTAATTCAGGGTGGCTATTAGAGGATGATATCATAATAAACACCAGGACTCAAAACAGACAAAAATCTGAGGAATCTACTTTTGGTAAACTGTTCAAACAACACTGCTATGTTGTTACTGGCACCTGATCTGTTACCATAGCAGCCCATGCAGATAGGTTAGTGATGCCTGGACATATAGAATAAAAATCACTTGCAAATAATAGCAGATGTCTGCTCCGAAAAGAAGCAAGTCTGATTTGATTGTTCAGTGAAGGCCAATAAACAAGAGTGCAAACATCTGTGCTGGAAGCCTCCTTGTCAGTGCAGCTGCTATGGAACGTTCTTGATTACCTTTGTGGATTTATTTAGTTGATATCAGCACTGTAAATCTACTAATCGCTAAAAGAGAAAATAATCTTGAATGAACTGGCCACCCTCTACTGTTCCTAGTCAACATCAGCCACAGAAAACATGTCAGTCAACCTCACTAGTGTGGATATAGGCACAGACATGGTTATCCTCACCTCCGAGCATGACTGAGTTCTGCCATCACCTCTTCACTCTCAGGGAGGTTCTGGGTTTGAAGTAAAGCGCTAAAGATTAGCAGCGCCTCCTCACCTTCCACAGCCGGGACCAATACCTCTGGAAAACTGGACTGGAAGAGATGCTGGACGCGGCAGGATAGTGACGCCTGTTCAGAAAAAGACAGATGGTTTATCTTTTCAAGCAGTAGCTCATAAGTCTTGAGCAATCCCTAATTTTTTAATACATTACCTGGAAAACAAGAAACAGGGACAGAGATTTACTGAAATGTGTGGAACATAAATACAGGATATAAAAGTCAAAAACAGAGTTTGCACATTTCTAAAAAGCTTGAATTTCAATACTTGAAATGACCACCTTTATTCTTCAACAGTCTGAATCCTCTTTGACAAGCTGTCTCTTAATTCCTTTAAAGTAGTCTTCAGGAATAGTTCTTCAGGCTTCTTGAAGGACAATTCAAAGCTTATCTTTGGTTGTAAGTTGCCTTTTATTCCGTTTTCTGTCAAGATGATCCCACACTGCTTCAGTAATGATGAAGTCAAGGCTTTAGGTTCCATAAGACCTGTTGGCTTTCAGTCTAGTTCTTGTGTCATTTGACATTCCTCAGGCTTTTTTCCCTGTTTCACTTTCTGAAGAATGACTTACAGTCAGCCTTCCATGGAGACCATTTCTGATGAGGCTTCAGTGAACAGTAGACGGATCAGTTGAGGGCCCAGATGCATCTCTCGAGTCCCGCGTCAGATATTTGCTGGATTTATTCCTCTTTCTTAAGAACATCACTTTCAGATACTGTTCATCTGCTGTAGATACATCTTCGTTTGTCCTCCATTTTGTCCAGTTTCCTCAAATTTCCAAAGGATAAACTGCACACCATGCTGACATATGCCATGTTTTCTGCTAATAGCTCAGTGGAAATCACCTAAAGACTATTTCATGCTTGTCAAACAATAAGCGTTGGCATGTCATGAATGCAACTAAAGAAATGGGTATATGTGTTTGTGACAGGCTCCTAGTAACAAAGAGCCTAAAGATACAATTTAAAATCAGTTCTTTTTTAATATGACTGATGGATGATAATAACAACAGGTTGAGTTCTCAGTGAAATGTCTCCTACCTGACAGCTGTTCCTCCGTGTAGCTCCATGTTGTTCTGCGCTCTCTTGCTCCTCTTCATCATCCCCATTAGTCTGTAAGCTGCTGACTGGCTTCTTGAGCTGTGTCCAAGTTTTTTCTTCCACCTGTGCACTCTGCTCCTTGAAGTCCGCCCACAACCCCTCTCCATCCTCCTGCGTCGGTGCCGAGCAGAAATCTGCAAAGCTGTCACTCGGTGGGAGGCTTCCCAGGCTCTGCACCCCTGCATCAGCTGCTTGACCAGATTCTTGGTCCAGGTGATGCTCAACACTACTGTCAGTAAAGTCTGCTGATTTGTCTTTTATATTTGTGCCAGACTGTGGCTGGCTGGAGGTAGCAGAAGTTTCCTGAGTTGCATAGTTGCTGTAACGATAAAAATCCTTCTCTGACTCAGACAGGCTGAGGTTTGACATACTGCTGCTCACAAGACATGCAGAAAGTCTGTAGTTTGCCAGTTCTTCTTGCTCATCATCAGTCCGGTCGCAATCAGTTTGATCATCTTGAGAACCAAGGGATGAAACATTTGGCTCCAAATCTGCAGAAACACCCTCAAATGACAAATCGTCGCTAAAGGAAGCTAGATCTGAAGTAGAGTCATACATAGTGAATGTCTGAGGGCTATTCTCTGTAATTCTCTGCCCCTCTGAGGTTTGCAGAGAATTACAGCTGCACCTCCTTTCCCCCTGAGTGTCCTGAGGCATGCCTGGATCCTCCTCACCAGATGCAAAATTCAAAGCTACTGCAGTAGCTTCCTGAGGCTGATGGTGGCCCTGAGGTGGTTGCACGAGTGCGCCGTCTTTTTTCTCACAGTGCTTGACCCTAACGCAGACATCTTTGTTCGGCTTATATACGTGCTGGGATCTCGGCTCAGATTCCATAATAACCTCCTGTCCTGATTGACATGTTTCTCCACCCACACCGCTGTTTACGCCTACCGCTTTGCCATCCCAGTGCTCTGTGAGGCCACAGCACCAGGGGTGTGACAACTGCTCTGTGAACACAGTGAAATCAGCAAACCCCGTTTCCTCCTTGGGAGAGCAGGCGCCCACTACAGAGGCCCCAGATTTATGGTCTTCTTGAGCATATCCATTTGTGAGGTGCAAAGATGATTCTGTATTGCAGTTTTGCTCCTCCAAGTCAAAGGGTCTCCCGTCTGACTCCGACTTCACAGTGGGTGTGTGTTGAGATTGTTCCATCGAGTGATTAAAGCTGGAATTCGGTTGAGGACTCTCTGGTTTTATGGTGGAAGAGGGCGGTCTGAATAGGGATGGTGGTTCTGTAGCATCAGGAAGGCCAACAGGGGTGCAGGACATCCCCACAGAAAAGTCCCCAAATTCATCCGCCTCTGATCCCATGCCCCCATCACCATCTCCATCCAGTGGAGGAGGCGAGGAGGAGTGCAAGGGTATGATGTCTGGCTCCATAAGTTCTTCTAGCAGGACCAGAAGGCCTCATGTGTCTGGCAGAGGAAGAGAAAAATTAAGATTATAAATAACAGTGTGTGGAAACAAATACTCATCTATCATTGGGCTTAATTTAGGAGTTGAATACTTTTTGAGTTCTGACACCAGATGCACACTTGCTTGGCAAGCAGTGTGCATCCTGAAGCCCTCAAACACAATCAGAGCAGCTTCTTATGTCCCCAAAATCCCAAATCATTTACCCCACCACTGAAGTTTTTTTTAATTAAAATTGTTTTTTATGTTAAACCCCATGAAGCCAATATAACTCAACAATACGCAAACAACAATATATCTGTTATATGCTCCAAAACCTGTTATATTACTCGACATTAACAGTGTTTTAACAGATAATAACCAGTAAGATGGTCCCTCTTCTCTTTAGTTCCAGCTTTATGGTAAAGTAAAAATATGCAAACTTATCACAAAAAGCATGGAAATTTCTGTTGAGTTCATTATTCATTTATCGAAACAATGATTCTTGACAATAGATCTTCTACCATTGGAAATCCAGTTTATTTCCCTTTTAAATGGTACCACATTTGTTAGGGAAATCCATTTGTAGGATGAGCTGCGGAGTTGAGTATGTGGGTTGCGCCCATGGAAACTTACCAAATCTTCTCTGCCAATACCAAACAGCCTATTCTACCATTGACTGTCTTTCACCATCAAGCCCATTTGCGTTTGGAAAAACAAAGTTCGTCATTATTGGAGGCAATCTCAATGCAGAGATCGAGAAGAGATTCTGCAACCAGCTGCAATCCCATATCTCCAAAGTCTGGGACCAGTCTCTATCCTCCAAGATGACAATGTTCGCCCCCTATAGAGCTGGGTTTATCAGAGACTACCTCCAGAATTTAAAAGTGGAGAGGATGGAATGGACTGCCTACTGTCCTGACCTCGACCCCACTGAATACTTGTGGGATCATTGAACAGCGTCCAGTAGAACCACATTGGCGGACATGTAACAAATGCTGGTTGAAGAATGAGATGTCATGTCACAGCAGTGTGCAAACAATCTGGTGACCAGCAAGAGGAAGAGATGCCAGGCTGCTGTGGCTGTGTATAGTTCCTTCACATGCTACTGAGGTTCCTGTTTGTTAAATGAACAAATTGTTAAAATTCCAACAAGCCTCATTTCCTCAGACTTCAATTATCCCATAAACAAACACCCGATGAGAGTCAACAGCAGAATAAGCTTTGACATTGGCAAGTTTCTCATGGGCACAACCCACATACTCTGCTGCTCATCCCACAAATGCATTTTCCCTACAAATGTGGCACAATTTAAAAAGGAAAATCAACAGGCCCTCCAACTGTATAAAAGAAGCCAAGAAGCATTATTACAACAAAGAAATAATTAACCAAACATTAAATTTCCTTACTTTTTGTGCTAAGTTGATTTAATTAATTTCACTAAACAGACAATTTTGTATTTTAAACATATATTATAAAAAACCTCTGTAAAATGCTTGATCAGATATAAGGTTCAGATTATTTGCAAATCACTGTATTCTGTCTTGTTTACAAGCTAAACACGATTCAAATCATTTGTAAACATTGTAAAAGGTTTCCTGACCTCTGTGGATGTAGCAGCGTTGTTTTTGTTTTGATTTTCTGCTGACTGTGTTAATAATTGAGGAACTTGGACTGGAATGTTCCGCAAAGTTAAACCTTCCTGCATCTCTCAGAAAAAATAATTTGTCAGACATTTACATTAAATGATCAACTCAATAATTCTCTATCGGGTGGAAAAAGTGGACAGCACTGTCCCCAGTCAGTAAACCGATACAGGAAAGATTATCCGTGGCTTTGTGCCTCGTAGTTCAACCCGAAGTCGTCAGCAGAAGCCGCTCCTGGATAATGGATTAGCGGCTGCTTTAATCCTAGCTTCAGCGCAAACACACCTGAACTAGCGACTATTATAATACGATAGAATTGAATCTACAAAGCTATTGTAACTCTTTCATTTTGTTGTTGGTTCAGTGAAAATAATTAAAATCCTACCTTATTATTTGTCTTCAACCTGAGGAGACAGGTGACTGAAGAGTGTGAAGTCACGTAAACATTAGCTGAAAATTAACGGGATAAACTAGCTAACGGAGTCATAATTAGCGCAAAGCTAGCTGACATTAATTTAATTATGCTCGGGAAAAATTGCAAACCGAAAGCTAATCCCAAAACGCTCATTATCTCGTTACCATCACAACTGATTAGCTAGCATTAGCTCATGTAGCCGCTGTTTGCTGCGCTCTACCACACATACACAAACAAACAATGAAAAGCCATTTAAAAGCAACCAAGTTCTAATTAGCAACACTGGTTTTTAATTTACGAGCCTTCATTCACTTTGCTTGTCTGTCAATGCCGCAGTCCTGTTCTCCATCTTCTCTTATCATTCTCCACAGGGCGTATAAAAAGAGAAGAGGTCTGACTCTGCTCTATTTCCAGCTGCCGCTTGTTCATATAAAGTAGCCGTTTAGGAAGTACTCAGGAAAAAAATTACAAATTGAGGAAAAGTGGGCTGGTGCTTGATTGAATCAGCTTTTACACAGTTTACCATATCCTAAACAGCCAATTCCATAACCTACCGCTTCCATAACCTTCCACTTTGTCTTTGGCTCATTCACCTATTTTAGACAAGTGACGTTTCTTTAAAATAGAGGATCTTTGCTCATGTTCATTTAGAACGGGGACAATATCGCCTCCAAATGGTGTGATTTAGTACTACAACATTCTTTTCGGCTTCGTCCAGTTAATTCTGCCATTTTACAGACTGATTACTGAACTTCAGGGACAGATCACATTACTCAGATCACAATGTGCCAGGATTTTTTTCTCTGGTCAGATGCTGCAGTAGCATGCAGAGGAAAGCTTATACAGTGGCATAAAGAACTGAAGACAAATGCTGCAAATTGCCTCTAATACACTAAACAGTCATAAGGAGACAAAAACACACACAAGCATAGTTATTTAAGTGATTGTAATTAAACTCACAGGTTAACTACAGCATTGAGTTTATGATTATTTTTCTTTTGTTCACTGAGCAATACATTAGTGGAAAAAACACATCAGGCTTGAACATGTATACCTACAACTATTGCACACTCAATAAGCTTTATAAATATGAAAAAAATGGTTCACACGTACAATTCCAAATGGCATTTATAGTTTAATAAGCAATTCATATAAGTTACTAATGAACAATTTGTATGATTATGGCATATGACAATAATTTCCCTCAAAAGGGATAAATAAAGTATTTTTCATTTCATTCATTTCATCTATGTCTGATCAGGCAAAAGGCTGCTCAACGTCATGTAATGTCCTGGCTTCGTGGATTTCCATGTGCACCTTCAGGTCTGAAGCTGTGCCGAATTTTTTGCCACAACGCACACAGCGAAATGTCCTTTCGCCACCAATTTCTGTCGTGCTTGAAGATTGTCTGGAACATATTTTCAAATGATAGGAATGTGCGACCATTTTGCCACACGAGTTGCAGAAATACGGCTTCTCACCAGTGTGTTTCCTCATGTGAACCCTGAGATTTGAGCTTTGGGTGAAGAATTTCCCACAGAAAGGGCACCTGTGTGGCTTCTCACCTGTGTGAATTCTTAAATGCAAAGCCAGACTATCTCTACGGGCAAATTCCTTGTCACATTCAGGACATTTAAAGGCTTTCTCTCCCATGTGAGATTCATCCATATGCCTGATCAGATCACAGTCTCTGCTAAATGTGCTGCCACAAAAGCGGCAAGACTTCTTGCCGTGGGCATGTTCATGATGTGAATAAGGAGCATCACCACGACTTGGACCACAAAGGGAGGAGCCTGAGCCATCGTTTCCCATCCAGTCATCATCATCGTTGTTCAAGGTCACAGTTATTGTGCTCACACCTGGGAACAGCTGGCAGTCTGTCTGAGAGGTCGTCTCTGACTCATAATGTGCAACTTTTACATCCTCTGAAGACTCGGCATCCGGGTCAGGGACTATACAAAGATCCACCTGCTCCTCTTTAACCTGCTGATCTTCACCTGTATCATTTTGCTCCACAATGGGAAGCTGCCCTGGCCTCTCTGAGACTGATGGGATGTCTGGGAGACAAAGAAGATACATGGACGGCATCTTTAAAAATAATTATTTAGTATAATATGCAACACAAATATAAAAAAAATGAAATGAATTTGCATTTCTACAGCAATCACAGATGCTTTCCCGTTTATGATGTCACATGAATTATTGTAATTAAACGGAAATCGACCCGAAATATCCTAGATCCAGCAGCAGCAACGTGACGTAGAAACTGCTTTTGAGCTTTACAAACCTTCTTTAAACAGGAACACGCGTGGCTGTAAAACGGTCAGCTGCTCAATTTGTTGTCTCAGCTGGAGGATTTCACTCCTGGAGCGGACTACTTCTTCGTGGTAGTCCGCTATTGTCTTTTCAACAACCCCAAAAATCTCATCTGCAGCGGCCGCGAGCCGCTCGTTGACCAGCAGCCTGAGCTGCTGCGTCCTCCACATGGCGGAGCCCTGGTGACACCAGCAGCCGTACACACGGGCACGCTGCTTGTTAAATAAAGAAATGGGCACCCCAAGACTGGAAAACCGTTCGTTATCTAAACAAAAGACAATAATGAGAGAGAATTAGATTAATAATTCTTCTTCTTTGTTATTGGCGTTTTACATCCGGTGTTCGGTGTATTTCCGCCACCCAGCTGCTTGGAGGTGAAGGCGCGAGGTGGGGAAACTCTCCCTCCGTGTATCTACTGATAAACAATATGAGCTAAAAAAATACTAAAATAATTCTTTACATCTACTTGAATAATAATAATATACGAGTATTCCTCTATTTTTGTTAAAACGTAGGGAAATAGTGAGTAAAACACTATTTAGTCCTCTAGCGCCCCCTGCTGCGGTGGATGGTTATATGTAGAAGACATAACGTCATAAAATATACAGAAATTTAATTAATGCTCCATTTTGAAAGCAGTTGGTGCATAACAATATTCAAGATGGTTTAAGACAGATAGCCGAGACGGTGTGAATGCTTTACTTACATTTTCTTCATTGTTTTCTTTGAAGATCAAGTTATCTTTCCTATTTTTATTTCAATATTTACTATAGTAGCTCCTGACACACATCAGCAACAGTTTCTGTAATCACAGTGCCTTCATAACTTTTGTGACTTCTCAAATGCAAAACCTGTTTGATCATTACCACCATGAAATCCCCATTTTCCACTTCAACAACAGGGAATATCAGGGAATAACTTGTTTAGAAAATAAAGGAAATCTGCTGTCAGCTAGGAGGCGATGCTTGGAGTACCTTGAAGCGTTGAGTTCACATGCACTGTAAGCTCATTTATGTGAAGAATCTCCAAGTCAAATTAATGTATTTATACAGTTTAAATTGTGAAAAGAGTAGATTTAATTTTAATAAAATGTAACTAAATTGTCTTGCAGAAAAATATTAACATGGAGTTTGTCATTTGTGAAAAAATCTTGTGTAGGATTTAGTTGGGACAATAAAGCTTTCCTGGTGTTATTTCGAGCAGTTTGTCCCACAACATCCCATTAGGTGTGCAGCACCACAAATGATTTGTTAGGAAGTCATGACTGCAAGTGTCTGGTCCAGTATCCTTGGCAGCTTCTTCTGCAGCCATGCCTTTAAAATGCATGTAGAATGTGGTTTTGCATCATCTTGTTGATAAATGCATGGACATCTGAGGAAAAGAAGCAGTCTTTTTAAATGTCCTCATATTAAGTATGTAACTGAAGAGTAACATCTTTGCCAAGAGTACTTATACGAACCTCACACCATCACAAAGCCCGGACTTGATAGTCTGGATGGTGTTTTTGTCTCTGGTGTGGAGCACTTCTTCCATAGCATACCTGGAAAACTGATTCTTCTGTATTGTTGGTCAAAAATGCACAATGGTTTGTGTAGAAATAAGTAAATTGAAGATGAGAGAAAACATGAAATATATTGCATGCATATACAATCTGCAATGATTTTTTCCTCGTGCATTTTACATTCCAACTTTTCTTTAAGAAGCAAACTGGTATATTATCCCGTCTGTTCCTCTGTCTTTAAATTTTTCTGAAGAAGATCTTGTGTTTGCAGCAAATGGGCCTAAAAATAACAAAGCTTTCTGCAGGAAAAAAAACATTAAAACCACAAACAGAAAATCTATGCAAGCTTTGGGATATCACAAGTCCTAAGAGATGACTGGGTGCTGCAACCTGCAGGCAACTCAGCTGTCTTTTTATAGTCTTCCTCTTCTGCTTTGCAGGCATCAGTCAGGTTCATAAGCACATCCTCCTCATCATTAAAGCCCACTGTTGTTGCTGTACTTAGAGAAAAAATGTGAACTTTTTCTCCCCTTCTATGACAGCTATTTAAGTCTAAACCTTAAAAAAGGAGTTTTATTTACAACAGCATTTTTACTGAAGCATTATAGCCGCTTTGACTTACGACACTGATTTCTACATCCTCTTTCACTGAATCTAGTCAGACATATTAAAAAGCCACAAAAATATTTACGAATTTCGTCCAGATCTAAATTTAAAGTAATTTTTTTTTTTTTTTTAAGTAGTGCATAATTGTTGTTCTTATCTGAACATTTAAAACAGAGTTTCAGGAGAGTTACAAGGTGAGAAGTTTATTGATCTGCGAAGAAGCCATTTTTACAAAAAGCATGAGAAGGAAAATATTTGGAGCCAGCACAATGGTAAAGTGTAGCGTCTTCACCAAATCACTGAACACAACGAGACACAAAATTTAGAGTCATTACTAATTATTTCAGGAATGTGACACGATGCTGGGAATCCAAGTGCTCCTGCCTTGCTTTTTTCCTTTTTAAATATGTGGGACAAATGGAAAGCTGCTCAGCTGAAAGATCAAACCTCAAAGAGGATGTTTGATAAGATGAAACACCTTCAGAAGATCAAAGTCACAGCAACCCCCCCCCCCGCCTGGAGATCCTCTGGTACATCGCTAGGGAAAAAAACCTCAGCTGAACACGATGGTTAACCTTGTTTTGCAGCTCAAAGAAAACCAGTTGGAGTCAATGCTTGTTTTATACACTTCATGAAAAGAACTATTTGTAATATTTGCACAAGTCAGAGCCAGAGAATACACTTTCATCATTATAAAAAACACTTGTCAATATGCCTTCATATAAACAGCATACAGTAGCAGTACAGAAGGTATGTCTTTACCACACACAACCCCGCTGATTACACTGTAATAAATAGAAATTATAACATGACTGTACAACCACACAATACAACAGATCAGCCTACTTCTACTCAGAGGACACTTCATTTATGGGCATGATAAAGTCATTTAGTTCAACAATTTTAGAGAGTCGTTCTACTTGTTTAAAATCAATTTAGTTTGAATTAGTCCTTTAATCTATCTTTGTGCATCCGCGGAGAATAAATCCTGTTATTTGTCATCGAGGTATGCACTAAATCAAATTTTTTTTTTCACACTAGGTTACAAAAGTAAACAATCCAAAAGGAAAACATGTTGGATAGATGGTTAAAATAAAATCAAAACAAAGAGCATGCTTGACTGGAGTGGAAACCAGCAATACTTGAGTCTGTAATCTACCAGTTTACATGCACAACAAAATGCTTTCTGTTTGTAACTCAGCTCATTGTTCACCGGGTAAAAAAACAAAACACAAAGCCCCTGAGGCTATGCTCATAAATATGTACATCCAAAATCAAAAATCAGGGCAACGTACAGACCTGGGTCAAATCTTACATCATCAACTTGAAAAAGATTTTTTCTTTTTTTTTTTTCTTCTGGGCCAAGGCAGGGAGTGAAAGAGAATAATCCTGGTTATTTATCATAAAAAGGTTACAATCAGAAAGAGTGACATTCAGTTTATTTAACATTTAAGAGCAATAAATTATATTTTAAAAAAACAATCCAAAAAACCAGACATGGGATCGTTAGGAGATTAGGGACTGGGATCTGTTGTGTTTAATGCTACATTAAGATGCACACACGTACCAAACTAATATTTTTGAGTCTTTAAGTGGACAGCAACACCGTTTTTAAAGTGCAACAGAACTAAATAGGCAAGTTCAAGTACCCTGCAAGCTTATCGTGTACCTGAAGTGCAGAAAATCTAAAAAAAAAAAAAAAAAAGGGAAAATCCACAACGGTCCACAAAAAAATTGCAAATGGAATTCAACTGCCGTGTCCAAGCTAAGAAACCTGCACAGAGCCCCCTGTTTGAGCCCTTTTTCTTTTAGCCCCAGAAGTTTTAAATCATTGATCTCCTTCCTTAATAACTCATGCTGTCAACACTGTAAACTGCAACAACTGGGGACTGTAAATATGAGGCTGCATACGTCTACATCACCGAAACATAACGCCGAGTCAGTCTGACTGTAGCAACACAAACAGTCTTCAAATTCACAGAAAGATTTAAAAAAATACAAAAAACTGCATCCAAATAAATACAAACGTTGTCAACAAAACCATACGTCATCTAAACGATTTGTTCTGTCCCAACACCGAAGTAAACTTTCAAATGCACTTCTCATCGCCCTCGCATACCGAACTGAGCTCATTTCCTGTTTGTATCCGAAATAAACAAGTGCCTACAAGGAGAAGACGAGGAGCTCAGGAAGACCATGTCTGACCAACCAGGCAAAAAGAAGTCCTGCCCCAGGGCAGTCATCATTGTCAGAGCAGCGATGTTATTGCTACATGAAAGGAGTTACAGTAAGAAATACTCAATGCATGGATGTTTACAAAGCAATCTCTATATTTTGAGGGATGCGGCACAAAGATAATGAGATGTTAAAGATGCTGCCTCAGAAAGGACGTTTTATAAAAAGAAAAAAAAAAAATGATGGAATGCATCAATTACGGAACTGTATGCAGCTGTTCTGCACAGATGTCATGGTTTACTCAAAATTCACGGCAGCAATGAAAAAAAAAAAACCTTTAGCTTGTTAAGATCAACATGGAGTACTTGAGCGAAAATAGCAAAAAAATCTTTACGGCGCTTCAGTGCAGTTTAGTGCAACCGTCTACCCATGACTGTTCTTGACACTTCTACTGGGATGCGGCACAGAATTTCTGTTTCATATAAAACTAAAGCACTCGTTTATTTTGCTTTCAACAAGTTAGAAGAGGCAGAAATCAGAGCCATTTTCTAATCTTTATTAAGGGTTTCCAAACTGGAAATATGGGTTTTGTGTATAGCTAATAATTTAAATATCATGAGCAGTTGGTAGGTGTCCTGCATCTGAGTTGCCAGGTTGTGAAAAGTCTAAGTTAAAAAAAAAAAAAAAAAAGGTGGGGGACAATAGAAGAGCTCATTTAAAAACAACTCGAACCATGAAAAGTTCTTAGGTCGAATAAATGCTTTTCAGTGGATTTTCACCCTGCATCAGACGAACAGTGGAGCATCCTTGTTGCTACAATGCCTGGGTCGCACACTGTGCAGACCCAGTCAATGCAACTGTCTGATGCAAATGTGAACTAGCAAAAAAAAATAAAATAAAATAAAATTCCACTTATGTCCCTCTGACTGTTTTGAGGTTTGACTTGTTGGAGAAGGCGAAAAGTTTGCTCCTCTGGGTAACTAATAACATCACTTGCACATCAGGAAACTTTCTGCTTCTCCAAATAGAAAGGACTGACAGCTGTCGACTGAGGGTTAGGTGTTGACTACTTCACTCACAAGAAAAAAAAAAGGATAAAAAGATAAATAAAATCCCTGTAAATGATTTCAACCATACTATAGTTAATTTCAAAAAGAAAAAACTGATCATATTTAAAATCATTCAATAATAAATGCGTTATTACAGAATATAAAATAATTTAAGGATTTTTTTTAAACAATCTGGCAACCCAGGTTAAGTTTTAAATATTAGTAAATTATTCATTTTGTAAACCCTTTGCTTCAACATACAAGCCTGAATTTTGCCATCTCACATGACATTGGAAAAAAACTAAGCATTTTTAAGAAATAATGTTTTTAGTTGTTTTAATATTAAAACTATGAATTTGTATTGACTATAATCATCTCGCTGCTTCAGTAAAAGGAAAAGACATCCTGCAAAGAGCGGAACGGTCATGTAGACAAAACTCTGCAACGCATTAAAAAAGATGATATTATTTGTAAGACTAAAGCAAAACCCTTTGGCTGCATTCAGCAGAGACGTAACCGCTCTATAACTAAATCCGCCTCAGTGTGGACAAGATGCTGGTGTGGAACGATTTAGGAAACAAAAAGAGAGAACACATTAGACATGGAATGGACTAGAACAGTACCAGCTATAAATCACAAAGAAATCTGTGACAGTCACAAGTTATTCTGTGCATGACCACATCTAGACTACTACAGAAACATGAACACTATACATTCAAAGTACCATCAGGATGCCATCTCGTTTCCAAACTGATGGCCAAATGTGACTGAAGGTTTTGGACTTTAGTTTGCATCCACATCGACACGAAACAGTTTTTGACAACTTGCATAACAAAGAGGTTTGCATTAAACAAATGGAGTTTAGCGAGTACAACAGCAGAGAGCAGAGTTCAATCCTTATACTCATTTAAGAAGTCATCTCTCCACTTTCCCTGCCCACCAGAGTAGAGTCAGAACTACATTCTGTTGACCACACATATATACTACTTTCTAGAAGAACGGCTGCAGTGATCACGAACCCAGTGTCAACTGGCAACACAATATGCAACGCTACATCTTGTCACAATATAATCCTCATATTCTGGTATTTGGGTCGGTGAGGCTGCAGCTTGTCACCATGACAACTGGAACAAACCCAAGGGAGGGCAGGAGCACCAGTGGAGTTGGAGATGCATCAGCAGAGAGAAAACAGGGCGTAATACTGTGTTCTGCTGCAAGCAGAGGATAAATGCAACACGAACATCATTCATCCAGCTGTATGGAAAGAAAATCCAAACCATAAAAATAAAAAATAAAAAAATAAAAAAGCTGCTTCATTTTGGTTTAAACCAGACTGATCTGGTGAAAAAATAAAAAAAGGGTTTACCCACATGGGAATCATCAGATTTGTTTTCCAGTTTTTTGGAATGATTTCTAAATGCTTAAAGTTAACCTGAGTAACAGTTTCTGGAACATCAGAGTTATTTTTCCATACGCCCAAAAGTGCTCCACACCTGCTTCTCTCCCTCAGCATCAGCGGAGGACTCGACATGAATCATGAATTCTATTAATGAGCTTTGAGGTCCCTGATCTATCTAAACTGGGGCTACGAGGAAAAACGATATACCTGACAAATGGAGCAAAACACATTCATCCAAAAATCATCATCACATCCTGGTAACGGAGAATAAAGAAAGGAAGAAGAAAAACCCTAACTTGTCACTGCTGGAGTCTTTTTCCAGTTGTTATGTTGCCATGGTGCACGATGGATGATGATGATGTAACAGGTGGGTGTGCATCTTCATCTGTGATCAAGTCTTTGCTTCACTCACACGCACAAAACTTGCAGAGTAGGAAGAGTGGAGAAGTTAACCAAGCTTGGTGATCTGTAGATCTCCGCGTATCCGTACTGTGTCGATAGAGGTCAAAGATTTTACTTTGTGATAAAAGTCAAAGAGCTGGTGTCCGTCCACGAATATCCGGAACCGCTGGTGCTCGCAGTGGATTTCAATCTGCAGAGATGGAAGGAGAAAAGAATGAGGAAACAAAAAGAGAAAGGACAAGAAGACTGAATAAAACTAATCAACTAAAATACAAATAAAGATTTAGCAAACCCCTCTTAGAACTTACAAAACTAAATCAAGCTACGAGTAAGGGTTTGATGCTATGTTAATGTTAGACCATTATCTCAACAATCTCCTGTTATTTATATAAAGTAATCGTTCACCTGTTGTGAGAGAACAATGCATATGACTCCACTCATGCAATGGCACTGATTTGGGTATGCAAACCTTTTTTCTGTTGTTGCATTCATGGTTAGCTTACCACTTCATAAAAAAAGAAGTCAAAATCACTGTAAACATTTGTTTAAACGATGCAGTCATGGAGAAAAAAAAAAAGTGTGATAATGTTTCTTGAAAGGCACCATAAAAGCCAATTTGCTGAAGTGTTAATGCCCATTTTTCAAAGAAGTTGTTACTCACACTCTGGTCTGCAAGAGTGACTACAGTTCACTTTCTCTTTACAGAAGCACACTTTTATTGGCTATAAAGTCACATTGAGTCCCTGAATCTATCAAAAAATATTGGTGGAAAAAAATTAAATTATATCTGTCAACTTTTTTTTCCCAGTCTGCAAGACAACTTGAAGCTCACTCTCCATTGAGTGTGGCCTGAAGAAAAACTAGCCAAAACGGCCAAAACTAAAATAGGCTAAATATGCTTTTAAAAAATAAATAAATAAATAAAACATTTAAAAAAAAAAAAAAAACCTGCCAAACCTAGCCTAAATATCTCAGAAAGTCATTCACAGCAGAAACTCACGCTACAGTGTGACGCCTTCACTTCATGTTGTAGTTTCAGGCTTGTCCTCAAAGCATTCTCTGAGCTGGTTCCAAATACATTTTAGCACCCAGCACATTAGATAAAAAGCCATTTACCAGTATTGGGGGAAAACATTTACTG